>LPNX010062471.1:0-78835 GCA_001517045.1 Pseudotsuga menziesii
TTGTCGAAAGGACAGGGAAGCAAAAAATGGGGATTTTAGGAGCGGGGTGAAAGAATGAGAAAATTTGGTAGAGAGGGACAAAGAAGCAGAATGAGGAAAAGAATATGGTGGTAAAAGTTGAAGGCGTTTGGGTGAAAATCGAAGGAGTTATGGCAAACCCTAAAAATAGACAAATGTGAGATTTCGGGTCTTGGGAAGTGGAATTTTGGATAGGGTCTTCAGGAATGAAATATACAGAATGGAATTGCAGAGGTTTCAGTGAAGTTTCAGGGAAAACAAAGTTGAAACCAAGGAGATATGGCCGAAAGGGATTTGCAACGGTGCAAAAGTGATAAAAAATAGTGGAATCTGCAATGGTGTGGAAGTGATCGGCAACAAATGGAGCTGCAACGGCGCGGAACTGACCGGCAATAGTTCTGGACAGAGGAAATCTGCGATTGTGCAACTGAAAATAGATATGGACCCTAGGTATGTGCGGCTTCCTATCGGTTCAAGGGATTCATTCAGCCACTAATGCTATCTGACGGCTTGTGTATTGGGGCAGTACCCCTCACTCTATGGCTCAGGTAAAACTCATAACTGCTTGGCCACAAACGACAGCTCTTTGTTTACCTCACAAGTGGGAACTAGTCAATCAGGTAGGGGTCATTGCCCTTTTCGCTGGCAGGTCCTCTCAATGGGCCAGCTACTTCGGGGTTCCTGTGGTACTCCTCACAATGAGTTTTAGGGCTTATTCCCAAGTACTTCCCACAGTTAAGCGGATAGGGATTATTCCCAGATCCGAACCTGCAATAGAAGCGAAAAAAAAATTTGGGCAGAAATTTCACCCAACGAGCCCAATAAAGTGCTTTGATACCAGATGTGAGGACCCTGCAGCAAATAATTAATCAAAATACAAGATATAGCAGCAGAACTCAAAATCACTTTTATATTAATAGCAGGCCACTTCGAGGGGGCAACCTCCTTTGAGCAAGCTCAATACAAAATAACTTCACCCTGCCTTCCTTGGCCTCAACACACACTTATATACTAAAAATAGGCGCCAATACTATGGGTCAAAACCATGGGCCAATATAAACTATGGATCAACAAATACTACAGGCGGCTTACAAAGCATATGCGCCCAACAACAATAACACAAACTATGGATCAACAATTACTATGGGATGACTTACAAAGCATATGTTTCCAACAACAATATACTAACACGGTAAAGAGAAGGATTGACATGGGTTCCTAACAGAAACATCATGCCCTTTCTGACAATGTGAGCATGTGGGTCTCTCACCCTCTTTCGTGATGGTAGCTGTTTCCTTTCCCTTATCTTTGCTTTTA
Organism: Pseudotsuga menziesii; assembly: GCA_001517045.1. Lineage (NCBI taxonomy): Eukaryota > Viridiplantae > Streptophyta > Pinopsida > Pinales > Pinaceae > Pseudotsuga > Pseudotsuga menziesii. Next base: position 1,336 of record LPNX010062471.1, read on the forward strand.
TCTTTGTTGTCAAATTTATATGACTTATTCATAAACAAATCATCATCATGCTTACCCCTAGCTTCTAAATGTGTAGCTTGAACACATACATCATCCAAATTACTGGGGTTAAACATCAACAAAGTATGTTGCAAATAAGAATGCATGCCACCAATATATTTAAGAAGAGTTTCTTGCGTATCCAATGCAACATTCAATGCAATAGCCCTTTTTCTAAATTCATGAGTATATTCCTGAATGCTGTCCTTTAGCTTGTCTAAAAGTTTGCTAGCTCATTATTAATTGCTGCATATGACCTAAAGGATAAAATTGCTTCCTTAATACTTCAATGAATTCATCCCAAACTGAAATAATTTTACCATTCTTTCGAAGATCTTGCTGAATCTTTCTCTCCCACCAAGTAAGATCCATTCCACTCATTCTCAACGTGGCCAATTGAATCCTGGAAGGGTCATCATTAATGCCCTGCACCCTGCAATATACTTCAAGCTGCTTGGTCCAATTGTGTAATTTTTCAGCATCTACATCTCCATTATAAATAGGTAATTCAAATTTTACATCCAATTTGAGATAACGAATATTAGGACTTGCATTATTTGAATGAGAAGTATGAGAAGAAGAAAAATTCTGATTAGTGTCAGGAGGATCACCATCACCTCCTACTCCTTTACCCTTTTCTTCCTTCTTCACTTCTGCATCTCTGGATGAAGATCCTTCTTCTTTCTTCTTCCTCTCTACTCGCTCATCGAGTAGAATTTCCATCATGGATTTCATGCTCATAAAAGCCTCCAGAAACTCAATTTCAGACATAACAGGTTTTTCCCGTTCGGTATGTCCTTCTTCCCTTCGTGGAGAAGACATGGTTCTTGAGAATGTCCTCCTGGATCCAATCTCAGGATCTCCTTCAACTAATTATCCTTCACCAAGCTTTAACCTGGACCTAGTAAGCATGCACAAACTTGCACAACAGTCAACCAGCTCTGATACCAAAATATGATTCGTAGGACCTCAACTTTAGTGCATTAAATTTTTGTTGTAAAAGAATGCGTGCAACAGGTTACTTAAAGGAACAACATTAATAGAAATTAAATGCTCAGAACAGGAATGAAAAAGAAGACTGATAAACAGATGCCAAGCAGAAAACACAGAACCAGAGTCACAAACAGAAGTTGATAACGGAGTTCACCCCCTCCACTGGGCTACGTCTCTGGGTCCCTCTCCAATGGGAACCGATTCAATTAGTCTCTGAAAGTGGTACAAAATGGTTCTAGAAACAACTTCAACAGCTGTAAAACAGAATGCTGTACAAATTCTTTAAGACCCTTCTCTAGAAATTACAATCAGCCTTCGTAGGGCAAAGAAAGCCAAAGTATGACAGAGAATGTTGACTTCCACAGTACAGCACCGGAACCTTTTATAGCAAACTCTCCAAGCTTCTATAACTGAGAAAACAATGTACTGTGCTCTCCATGAACTGAGTCCCCCTTCTGGTCACCAGCTTCCTCTATTTAAGCCTCATAAGTAACGGATTTGGCTTCTTTCACACAACTGTTACCATATGCCATTCGGCCAAATCGTGCCTCAAGCGTTTGATGTTCTGGGTCCCCAACAGGTTGTTCATATTCCTTTCAACGTTATCCCCACTATGGCATAACTGCCAAGAAAGATTCACCAAACCGTTACAAAGAAGTTGTACACATTATGAAATCCTGCCACATTGTGATGTTCCACCTGCCATGCCAAGGATCTGACCTCCGGAACCATACGTGAACTAAACTTCCAGAAGTTCTAGTCGTCCGTGCTTCCGCCGTTACGGAAGAGGATAAGCAACGGGCTCCGATGGTCTCAATCAGTTGTCTTTTGGGTTTCGAGTCAAAAGTTTTGTTACTTTTGTTTCCACAGTTGCGGATGGGGAATTTCTTGTGAGCTCCGCCATTGCAGCTTCCAGAATCGTTATCCTTCCAATCAAGATTGTGCCCGTCGTTGCGGCTGCCGGAAGCCTTTATATCTCCGTCGTTGCGGCTCCTGTTCTGCTTTCGGATTTCGATGTTTTAAAGCTCCGACATTGCGGCTCCCATTCCGCTTTTCGCTCCGATGTTGCGGAAGGGGAAAGGATTTTGGGCCCCACTGATCCTTATATTTTTTTTGTTCAGTTATCCCCGCAGACAGACTAGTAGTTTGGCTGCCTGCCGTTGTGGACAGAGATGTGCTTCTAACCTTCGATGTCGCAAAAGGAGATCTCTTCCGACCTCCGATCTGCGCGACTTCTTTGTGTTTTCGCCGTCCGATTTTTCACCTGCAGCTTCTTTGAACCATCATACCATATTGGATCTTAAAAGAGGAATAATCCAACGTATCATGGAATCTCTCTCAGACAAGGGAAGCATGTAGTAGAGATCCTGAAGAAGTTCAGGATGATGGACTGCAGGGATATGGCCACACCTATGGCATCAAACCTGAAGCTATTGAGTGATTCTTCATCAAGGACAGTTGATGCTATGATGTATTGTTAGATGATTGGGTCCTTGATGTATCTAACAAGCACAAGACCAGATATTTGCTTTGCGGTGAACACCTTGAGCCAGTTCTTGACAGATTCAATCCATGTTCACTTGATTATTGCAAAGCATATTATGAGGTACCTGAGGGGTACAATTGATTATGGGCTCAAGTACGAGGCAAATCAGAATATTAACCTAGAGGGTTATGTTGATTCAGATTGAGTAGGCAATGTTATTGATAAGAAGAGCACTTAAGGGTGTTTCTTTAGTATGGGATCAGGTGTGATCTCTTGGTTTAGCAGGAAGCAATCCTGTGTGGAACTGAGTACAACTAAAGCAAAGTATATCGTAACTTGTTCAGCTAGTTGTGAGGCAGTATGGCTGCAAAAGCTACTGTCTGATATATTTGATCTCCATATGGATGCTACTTGTATACATTGTTACAAACAAAGTTGCGTGAAGTTTTCAGAGAATCCAGTGTTCCATGACAAGTCTAAGTATATCGAGATCAAGAATCACTATATCAGGGATATGGTGCAGAGGGGAGCAGTGAATCTCCAGTATGTTGCGACAGAGGAACATATAGCTGATGTGTTGATGAAGCCATTGGCCAGAGTGAAATTCGAGTACTTCAGGGAGAAGCTTGGTGTTCTCTAGATCGAGATTTCCTCGAAGGGAAAGTGATGAGTCCTAGAGCCATTCTGTCATGGTGAGAGGATTGGTTCCTTCCATGGTCAGATGTAAGGGCTGATCCATTCTGTCATGGTGAGAGCATTGGTTCCTTCCATGTTAGATATGAGTGATGAGATCCATAGCCATTCTGACGAGTAGGTTAGATGTAAGGACTGAGCCATTCTGTCATGATGAGGATTGGTTCCTCCCATGTCAGATATGAGTGTTGAGCCATTCTGAGGTGACTGTAGGATTGGTTCCTGCATGATCAGAAGTAAGCGATGAATTCCATTCTGGGAATGGAGGCACTTGGTCAGTTACCAGGTAGCTCATTCTGGGACTGGGGGCCATTCTGATATGACTGTAGGATTGGTTCCTACTTGATCAGATGTGAGTGCACGCCCTTATGAACATGCATGTTGGATTCGTTCCTTGCATGTGTCAAATGTAAGTGCAGAGCTCTTCTAAACATGCATGTTGGATTGGTTCCTTGCATGTGTCAGATATAAGTGCAGAGCCATGTGTCATATGTAAGTGCAGAGCCCTTCTGAACATGCATGTTGGATTGGTTCCTCACATGTGTCAGATGTAAGTGCAGATCCCTTCTGAACATGCATGCTAGATTGGTTCCTCACATGTGTCGAATGTAAGTGCAGATCCTTTCTGAACATGTATGTTGGATTTGTTCCTCACATGTGTCAAATATAAGTTCTGATCCTTTTTGAACATGCATGTTGAATTGGTTCCTCGCATGTGTCAAATGTGAGTGCTGGGACTTTTTGATAGGGTTGTGGGATTGGTTCTCACATGGTCAGATGTGAGTGTTGGGAATACCTTTCTGATATGATTATAGGATTAGTTCCTACATGATCAGATGTAAGTGCTAGGCGAAGACCTACATGGTGGCTAGGCCTACATCCAGTATGAAAAAGGGCTAGCTCTGTGGAACTTCCTGTGACAAGAAGAATCATGAGATAGCACCTGTGAAGATTCGATATTGATGGTCCAGCAAAGATGATCCATATCGAGTGATGATCCATATCCAGAGATGATGCTCCAGAGATGATCCAGATCGAGTGATGATCCAGATCCAGAAATGATGCTACAGAGATGATCTAGATCGAGTGATGATCCAGATCCAGAGATGAATATGAATTGAAGACAAAGAATACTTGAAGACAAAGAAGACTTGAAGACAAAGATGACTTGAAGATGCAAATGACGAGAAGACCCAGAGAAGAATACCAGTGATGAAAATTGTGTCAAGAGAATACCTTCCTAGTTAAGAGGGAGTGTTAATGTAATTGTAACTTCGAAATGTATTCACTTGTATTTCTCATATATTATAACCCGATGTTTATTCTAGGATGTTCTTGTGTCATGTCATGCCTCGATGTTCTGATCGGGAGAATCAATAATGTAAACAAGTCATGTCAATTCATTGTGGGTAACCCTCCTATTGTCTAAGGGTTAAAGTCCCCGCAGTTTCAGGGCACTAGGGTTATTAGATTCTCCTAGTGAGGTCATCCCTAGTAGGGTTTTAGTCATGTCAGGATTAGTATAAATAGAGAGTTGGACTCTCTATTTAGAACACATCTCATACAGACTCAAGTGTAGCGCATAGTTGAGGAAGAGAAAGACACTGGGGCAAGAGGAAAGGGCTTACTGCTGTTGGGATATTGTCTTACTATTTTTGGTTTCACTTTGGTGTTGACTCTATCTCAGAGGAAGTTGTGGGTTTTTCTCCATTTATGGTTTCCCCAAGGAAAAACACTGTGTTCATTGTCTATTGTGTTTGATTTCTATGCTTTTTGTTCTCTCATTTAAAGATCCTAATGATATGCTAGCTTAATGTTGAAAAACTAACAAACCCTAGTGCTTAGTCCTCTGGACTATACTAGATATTTTTTTCTATATTTGGCAGCAATCGAATCCACTTTAGAGATGGTTTTGGTCCAGGAGAATGATTCATCTCAAGAACATGTCATATACTATCTTAGTAAGGGCATGGTTGTTCCTGAATTCAGATATTCTCAGGTAGATAAGCTATCCCTGGTAGCAGTTCATGTTGTCCAACGACTTAGAGACTATATACTTCCAAGAAAAATGACTATAGTGGCTGAAATGAACCCCATGAAGCACATTTTGTATCGTTGAATCATTGGGGGGAAGTATTCAAAATGGATATTAATTTGCAAGAACTTGATATTGAATTCATAAACGCTAAGGCTAAGAAGTCTCTAACATTTGCAGAACTAGTGTCCGAGTTACCTAGAAATAAAGAAGAAAAAGTTGAAGAATAGTCTTGGGCAGACGAACATTTATTTCTCATTTCTAGTACTAATCCTTAGCATGGAATATTAATTACATATATCCAAACCCAAAGGATAGATGCTCAATTTTCTAGCATCAAATGACATCGCATCCGATACCAAGCACAAAGATACCTCATCATTGGGGATACTTTATACCGTAGAGGAATAGACTTAGTTCTAAGACGTTGTTTAGTGCATGAAGAAGCTGAGAAGGTATTAATGATTGCCATCAGGAGCATGTGGCAATCATCTTTCTGGGTGGGAAATCATTCAAAAAATATTGCATGTAGGATACTTTTGGCCCACAATATTCAAATATTGCATCAATTTCATTAAAAAATGTCATTCTTTCTAGATTTACACAAGAAAAAGGTGCATACATCCTGCTTTGTTACACCCTGTAGTAACCGTGGGTCCGTTTTCAAAATGGGTCATTGACTATATGACGATCAACCCACCTTCATCCTATGGACACCACTACATCATAGTAGTTGTGGACTACTTTACAAAGTGGTATGAGGCAATGCCTACATTCGACAACATGACAGAAACTGCAGCATATTTCTTATTCAACCATGTGATAACTAGATTTGGTGTACCCAAAGAGATCATCATAGACAACAGGAGCCACTTTCATAATTCCTTTATGGAGGAACTTACGACCAAGTTAGGGTTGCGACAAGATTTTTCCTCGCCATATTATCGCCAATCCAATGGTCAAGTAGAAGCCATCGACGAGGTTTTGAGGACCATGTTGTAGTGAATGGTTAATAAGAACAAAATTAACTGGCATATGATGTTATTATATGCTCTTTGGGCTTACTGTACCTCATCTAAAAAAGTGACTAGTTTCACTCCTTTCCAATTGGTTTATGGAGAAGAAGATGTGTTGCTGATTGAATGTGAGATCCCGTCATTAAAACTAGCTATCGAACTCTTACCTAACACTTCTATAGAATAAGAATGAATCCTACACCCATTAGAGGAAATTTCAACTCGAAATGGGCCTCCTAAAATGAACTAATAAAATAATAGTTAAAATAATAAAATAATATTTATTAGTTTTGGAGGAAGAAAAGAAAAAAACTACTTTTTTGTTTGTATTTTTGACATATCTCCCCATGTTTTTACTCAAATTTTGATTGGGAGAGCTCGTTGGATGTGGAATTAAATTCCGCATCCAACGAGTACCCACTCGGCATACTTTTGACGGACCCCGCTACCCCAAAAACAAGAAATATCTGGAAAAATGAAATGATGACATCATCATTTCGTTTTTTCAGGTATTTCTTGTTTTTGGGGTAGTGGGGTCCGTCAAAAGTATGCCGAGTGGGTACTCGTTGGATGCGGAATTTAATTCCGCATCCAATGAGCTCTCCCAATCGAAATTTGAGTAAAAACTTGGGGAGATATCTCAAAACTACAAACAAAAAAAGTAGTTTTTTTTATGATACCTATCCCCAAATTTATATTAAAAAAGTGTTTAAGACCTATATGGTATTTCAAATTTAAAGAAATTTCATTGGCTAACACATGATGACATGGAATTTGAATAAAAGTTAAAAGGCCCATTTTGAGTTGAAATTTCCTCTAATGTTCATTCTCTTGATGAAACTAGAATAGATGCATCTTTAAACATATAAGCACACAAGAAACGAGTCAAATTCCAATATGACAAAGCATCCTGTCCTCAAGTATTTTCAGAAGGTGATTCATTTTTAGTTTATGACCAAGACAATGATAAAATAGGAAAAGGGAAACTTGTACCTAAGTTGTTTGTCCCACTTGTCATTAAAAAAATATTAAAAAGAGGTACATATGAGCTAGTCAATTATGATGGGGAACCTTTGTTAGAGATTAGAAATGGTCTCTATTTGAAGAAATACTTTGTGTAGGAACCGAGGCTTCGCGATTTTTGTTGTATTATCTTGTATGATATGTAAAAAAAATTTGTACAATATTTATTTTATGCACACACTTATCTAGCTTGGTACCTGTACTTGGAAGATGTCATTTGAACCTTTCACTTATTTGGGATATGCGGATGGTGCCAGTCATGGCTCTTGAAACATCGCTTCGGCCGCATGGATAATATTCACACACGACAATCAAGTCCTCAGCTCGGGGGCTCTTTTCTTGGACCTGCAACCAATAATGTTGTAGAATATAGCGCAACCATTGAGCTTCTAGCCGAGGCTAACACCTTTGGAATCCAATGAATAACTATTAAAATGGACTCACAACTTGTCGTATCTTAGTTAAATGGTCAGTATCAGGTTCGTGATCTTATACTATTTAGAAATTTTCTCTGAGTTCATCTTCTAGAAATTCAGTTTGAATTCATTGAATATATTCATGTTCCTAGAAGTTCAAATAGTCTAGATGATTCCTTAGCTAACTACATCCTTTGTTGGCATCTTTGTCATGCATCATTTCGATAGAGAAAGCATGCATTTTGAATGCATGGCACCATAATTGAACAAATCTTTCAAAGCATAATAAGTAAATTTCAAAATAACATTCCTTTGTATAAAGTAGAAACTGCTTACATCATAAACCAAAGCATGTGTTTAAGTTCAAAAAGAATCGTTACAGTAAATTTGCACACACAAAAAAAATTAGTATAAACGCTTTCTCCCTTTGTATATTTTTCCTCAATAAAAAAGGTTCACAAAAAAATTTCATAAAAATTCGAATACATGGAAAATCCAAAAAAACAGTTTTGAACTATTTTGACGTCTTGATCCAACATGAATACCCATCTACTACTGACAGATTACCATGTAAATGGTTCATTGCTTCGAAGGTACATCGACGATAGAGGTGATTCCTACAAGAATGGTAAATGCATATATTACTATCTACTTATCTTTGTTATTTCAAATATTAAATGCATATATTGAGGCCTATTGGTTTCCTAAATGGTTGGGTTATGGTTACTTTTACAGGATTTTGGCAGAATTGACATGTTCAAACTATTTGATCTAGGATTTCAAAGATAGACCACAATCCATGGTGTTGATATTTTCACAAGAATCAGAAAGAAGTAAAACCATCACTCCTTTTTTCCTACTTGGCCAAGATCCCATATTGGATGAAAACCATAGTTAATTGGTTCTATTTCACAGTCTGTTAACACATAATCCTACCTCAAATAGCCTACATATGGAGGTAACATCCGAAAGAGTGTGCACAACTAGCTCAGCCCATGTTTGCAGTACATGTCATTTCCCTATCCTGACCCGTGCTTTAAAATGCACACCCTTGCAAAACTCATTCCCTATTATGTATTATAACATTCTTTATTCTTTTTCAAGCTCATACATGAAAAAGAACTAAAAATTAAAAATACAAAAATCCAAAAAAAAGGGGAAATTTGGATAATGACATATTAAATATTTGAGATAAAGGAAACTGCTAGTAGTCATCCTTGAACATGACACATAATTTTGTATCCACTGTCAGTGCATTATTGACATTTGACTTAGGACATTGTACCAGTAATTTGAACAGGTCTCCACCAATAGGTTATCCTTCCTATCATCTATGGAGCTTTCGTTGATTCATCTGGAGTTGAATAATTTCACAATGGGTGCTTACTTGAGTCTTATGTTTCCAAGTGTCCATTTTGCATTTTGTTATGTGTTCAAGGGAAGTCAAACCAGTGTCTACCATTCCTCAAATATTCCAGACCAATCATATCGGCCTTCCTTTGTTAGTATACAGTGTTATATCTCGCAGCTATACCAAATTATATCATCCTATTGATATCAGTTTCATGTCAGTTGATGTGGGATGCATTAATGTCCTCCTTCTGATGGATCCATTCCTTTCGATGCCAAATCATCATCTAGGAAATGGATCTAGGAACCCCAGTGAGTACCTTTGAACTTACAGTCATTAGTGGTAGGATTCCTCACAAACGACAGTGGGTATACACCAATGACCCCTTATTGTTTGATTCTACAAGTGTTCGAATTCAGAACATCTATTCACAATTGTCAGTTTGTACTCAAGTACCTTGTAGTCCATCATCATTATCGGTGGGCCTCCTCGCATCTGTTAACGGTATACATCAATGACCAGTAATCAAATGGTGTTTTATTTTGCTCGACATCAACTCATTTATTCACATGATGTAAACTCGTAATATCATTGGTTTGTATTGAATACCTTGGGAATACAGTTGTATCACTCATAGATGCACTATCCGATTTGCGCAAGATTAAAGTACCATGTCAAAGTACCATGAATACCTGGATATGTTGCACTCATCAGATGTGCACTTAAATGTTTTTACAAAATTTACTTTTGACATGGATCCACTATGTATTGTTTGTGGGCATGCTTGTTTAGCAATGATGCATGGGTATACCCTCCTAAGGAAGATAATATATATTTGGGAAATTTCCTTGTTTGACTTGCAGGTGCTTCTCTGACTCCTACGTTCATGAACTACCCTTTTTCGTCATGCCTTGATCAATAAAGAGTATCAGAATAAAAGAAAATTCAATGTATTACGTCCCTTAGCATAGCTTTAGACCTCACACATTAGGGATCATATGTTAACAATAAAATTAACACCCTCAAACATGATCGTCTAAAAACATTTCTTCTTTTCGCCCGCAACATGAAGACCAGAATTTGGAAAAAATTGCGAGCTTTGATCTCTCATCGGACCATTCCTTCCGCAAAGGAATAAATTTATGAAGAAAAATGTTTCTCTAAGAGAATTCAATACCAATACTACATAAGGATAAAAAACTAGTCACCAAAACTCCTGGAGTGCAAATAATACATGGAATATGTATTAATTGTCCTAAAAACCTAGAAATTCAAGTAAAATGCCCAAAAACTAAGGAAAGTGGGTTTTATTAAGCAAAGAATAAAAAATTCTTCAAAAAGATTAAACCCACATTTATGGTGAGTGATTGGGAAAAAAAATCCCAATGCTATAAAAGAAAGGCATATGAGGTGAAAGGAGGACAAAATAGAGAGAAAAGGCATGCTGGAGGAATGAGAATATAGAGAGAACCATTCTTGCACATCATAGTTTCTTTGATCATTGGAATTGATGGAGAGGGGTAGTTTGGAGCAAGGAAGAAAGGGATTCACCCATTATTGGTCTATAATCATTTTCCTCTCAGTTTAATATGATGCAATTCAAATTTCCTCTAAATATTGTGTTTCAATCCATGTTTGTTTCATGCATTTTTACAACATTTAGTAAATATATTTCATGCTTTATTTGAATTTTTTTAAGACCTATAGGTAAGGAGATAGCTAGATGCTGCTAATGGAGGACTAAAGGCCATGGATGCTGGAGCAAAAGTATATTTACCAAACCGAACACTACAAGAGGTATTCCCCTTCCTTCCCTCCCTCTCTTTCCTTTGAAAAAAGTGTAGAAATTTCAGGAAATTGTCCATTATTGCATATATTCCATCAAAAGGATCCACCCTCCCTATAGTTAAGGATATATGGGTTGTAGAAAAGTCCCTGTGGTCAAATCTACCAACATATGGTTTTCCAGTTCATTGACAAACATCGCAGGTCCACACATAATTACTCACATCAGTAAGAAAAGAGGGCCACCAAAGCCCTGCATGAAGAACCTTCCTTGTAGTAGCTCGACCTCCATAGTGTCCACCAGAAATTCCCACATGTGCCTCTTCCAAAATATGCCTTTGTTTTTGCGGTAGGACACATCGCCGCAAAATCTCATCCAATCATAGTTTATATAGATTTCGAGCAATCAAATGGAAATCTGAGGCTTTAACAACCAACTACTACTTCTGACTTTAGTAAGGTCCTATGGTACAGTTCCCATTACCAAAAATAGAATGATTTGATCATAATAACCATCAACTATGTCACTTATGAATAACTACGTGCTTGGAAATCCATCTTCAATGTTTGTTGGTTCTTCACCTATCTCAATTCTGGATAAATGATTAGGGCCAGCATTTAAGTGACCCAGCTTCACAATTATCTCAAAATAAAACTTGTGAAAGAGAAGTAGCCAACGACATATCTTCGCCCCCAAAATAGGCTTATTGACTAGGTATTTCAAAGTAGAATGGTCAGTAAACATCTTGAAATGGCCTCCCAATAGGTAATTCCTAAACTTCTGTAGCATATATACCATCGCCAGACCTTCCCTTTTTGTGGTTGTATAGTTTTTCTCTACAGACAACAAATTCTGACTAGCAAAAGCAATCGGATGATCAAGATCTCCTTATCCTAGTTGTGCAAGCACCACTCCTAGAGCAACGGACGATGAAACCACATGAACATGGAACTCCTTGTTCCAATCAGGAAATACTAGTATTAGTGTGGAAGCCATCTTGGCTTTCAGCATATCAAAACTATCTTGACACTCTTGACTCCATATAAATACAACATCCTTCTTCAACAATGTTTCCGTAGGAGTTGTGATCGCAACATAACCTCATATGAACTTGTGATAGTACCTTGTGTGCCCCAACGTTTCTCTAAGAATATTCACATTCTTAGGTGAAGGAAAGATCAAAATTAGCACAATATTCGCAGGGTCAACCAACAACCCTTTCTTGCAAAAGATGTGGCCTAAATGCATCCCAAATGGTGCACAAAAAATACACTTCTTTGATTTCAGTGCGATCTGATGTTGTCGACATCTTTCCAGCATCATTCAAAGGTTTTCCATATGGTGTTTGATCAATCCATAAATTGTCCAGTCATACATATAAACCTACAGAAACTTCTGATTGAAATATTTGAATGCAGCAACAACAACCAGGGGAAATATTGCAGGTGCATTCTTCAACCCAAAGTCATCATAGTGTACTGGAAACAACCCCATTTAGTAACGAATTTTATTTTGTGGTGATATTTATTTGCAATCCTGATCTGGTGATATCCAAAAAAACCATCTGTGAAAGAATACATCTCCTGACCATCGACTCCTTCTAGAACTTCATCAGTGAATGGTGTCGAAACTTGATCATGCATACATGCATCATTCAATTTTTGGAGTTTGAAGAAAATCCAAACCTCACCTGTCTTCTTATCTTGGACCACCATAGGACTGATCCATTCTGATTCCTCAATTGGCTGAATTATTCCATCATCCATCATCTCGTCAAGCTAATCTTTGACCATCTCTTTGTATTGTAGATTTAGGCAATACAACCTCTGCCTTATTGGTTTCACATCTGGCTTGAACAGAATCTTCATCTGTCCTAAATATTTCAGTATCCCCTTCATCTCATAAAAAATTGTAAGGAACAAATCTTGGAATTCATGTAACAAGTCTGTGATCTTTTGCATCGTTTCTTTATCCTAGTAGTCCCTGACATTTGCAAACTTTGGGCTCTCCTTTCTAATATTTAATGGTTGATTCATTAGATCTGTCAGTACATTAGGTGTTGTGACATCCTAAATCCCTTCTGTATTTGGAATATTGATATTCCACAAGTCATCATCATCATCTGGCATCCCTCCTAACACAATATAAAATTCCATCATTGACTGCATATGACAATGCGCATGCAAATCCACTAGATATGCGATTGGCGCTACCTTTAGGACAACATCATAGATGATATGTAATGCATTATGAACATCTATATTGGCATCCATGAAACTGAAGGTGTGAGTAAAGAAAACCATCAATTCCTCCTAGGTAGTGTCTCTCTGCGCAACTCAGCTGATACATACCAAGATCGCGGCATTTCATCCAATGTGTGGAAAAAGGAATGGACCCACTCATCCTTTGGTCATGATGCCCAAAAATTATCAATTCCACCCATCATACCTTCCATCATGGTACATCTTTACATCTCCAATGAGAACTGTCATCAATATTCGACACTGCGAGCATCTAGTGATCGACTTCTTATGGGTTTCCCACCAATGTGCTGGGGTAGCCTTTAGTGCTTCTTCCAATGCCAATGACTGCTGTGGTTCTGACACCTTATCTTTGAATTCAACAAGAAACTCAAATAACTCAAGAATTCCTTCATAAATCAGTAGCTCAATGGTATCAGTCGCAATGCAACACAGTGACTGCATAATTAAGACGCACTTTCTTAGAGACACCTCATGCAAGCGGTTTTGTGAGTTCTCTAAAGCATCATCAGAATCAAAAGATACCGAGCTAGAAATACACCAACCAAGTTCCCCATCAACAATCAGATGGATGTAATATTCTGAAATGTTATAGGAATGATCCCATCCCCTGACAACTTTGTCTTTCACTAGCTCAATACACCTTCTCCCTTTGTTTGGATCCATCAGAGTGATGACTCTGATGTCTTGATTCTCAAATTTTATCGCATGCTTCTTAAAATTGATCAATTCCATACTGTTATTGGCCCATCCAATCCCCAGCAATGCATGATATGATCCTTCACCATCAACAAATTCAATCACATCGAAATCAAAATAGGTCTTCATGCATTCAACTTCCACGGTAAGGTGCAGAAGATGCCCAATCGATGTTACTCTGTCCTGGTTAGAGAGTCACAACTACACATGAGACTAGCTCGTAGTCCCCAATATAAATGTTCATGCACATCTCTTTCCTCATCTTTTTCTTTTTCAAAGAGTTCACTCTGGAATCCTTTCACCCCTTAGCCAGTTGATGCAATAGATTCTCAATCTCGTCAAGAGAATCGAGATCTATTTCCAGTGAAAAGAAACTTTCAAAGAATTTATGCAAGGTACCATGTTGTCGTGATGGTCATGCGTCCAAAGTTGAATCAAAAGTAGTTGGCATTTCATAAACAAGTAACTTACCCGAGTTTCTGTGTATCTCGTCACATGCTTCAAAGAATGTATCTTTCTCTGCATTGACATCAAATTGTAATTTCTTCTTCCCAGCTAACCTAACTTGCACAATCGAAATATATTCTCCAGTTGTCACACCTCCACGAGTGACGACAGCGGCATCAACATCCTACTTTCTGGGCTTCGTTGAGGTCGTCGTAACCGTCGGTACTTAGTTCTAGTTCAGTATTGGATTCACAAGTTGATTCACTTTCTGATTTGTATTCTAGTTCTGAGTTGGAATTTGGTTATGGTTCTGATTCTGCAGCTAGTGTTGATTCTGCACTTGATTCTAGTTCTGCAACTAATTTTGATTCTTCAATTGATTCTGGATCTACAACTGTGGAACATTTCTGTCATGCCACCTCGCGATCAGTTGTGGACAGTTCTCAACAGTGTGATCAATTGCGGTACAATAAGTACACGTGCACTACAATTATGGACGATCTCTCTTATAATTCCCCAATACTACAAAATTATAACATTGCACTGGTCAATGACCTCATCCTCCTCCTCGACCAAAGCCTCCACCTCATCCTCCTCAGAATCCTCCTTGTTGACACTACAGATGATTAAATTGCTTATGCAAGGGATTTAGTTGTTGCTGAACATATTGTGGCTGTTGCGGAGCCATCGACATCTGATTATACTGTGGTTGTGGAACAAATTGTTGTTGTGGTTGCTGCAGTACAAAATTCATCTGTAGTACATACTGAGGTTGAGGTGGTGGCTGTACCACTTGTGGTTGCAGCTACAGATGATGTTTCTCTCCCTTCACATAGTACGAGTCATATTTTATTTCCTGAAGTAGGTCATATGCATGACAATATTTATCTTCATGCCTAACAGATCAACAAAATGTGCAGTATAAGTTCATTGGTAGTGTCAACAACCCCCACAAACCATAGTTCTACTACTGAAGGTGCATCTTCAATATGCCCTTTTCACAGATGAGCATTTTAATGGGAAATTGCAACAAAAAAAGGAACCTACCTCGTGGCCCTTTGAAGAAATATCGTTTTTCTTCACTATAGGATTTAGTTGTATCAACCACGAACTCGATGATACATCCCTCCAAGATACTGTCTAGACAAAATTCAATATCCCATGATGCTTTATTGTCAATAAACTTCAACAGTCTAGGATGTTGGCTCACCTCCTTGGAAATTTGTCTTGTGGTAGGTAAATCATGCCAACCACTCATACAAGATGATTGGGAATTCAAAGAATTTTTTTGTGTGGACCGTCATGTATACACCTTCCTAGCCACTTATTTATCGTCAATCTAGGGTTCTGATTTTCCTTCTCAACAAATTCTCATAGATTCTGGTTGAACCAGTCTTGAATTTTCAGTCATGTCAGATGCCGCAGCATGTCCTCCCTTCAGTCGTACTAAGGTCTTGAAAATAGAACCATTTGTTGACACAAACTGAGTCAACAAAACCAGTCGACAGGGGTTCACACTCTGCCAACACCCAAACCACTGTGATCTCCCTAAGAAGTGACCCAAGAAGGTTTTTCCCTGTCCGACAACACCCATAGAGAAGATGAAGTCTCACCCGAGATGTTTGAGGGAGAGATGACGAAACCAAGTTTCTACAGAATGAGAGAGGACAATGTGCATCTAATTATCAACTTAGCACAACATTAACAGATCTTTCCATTCAACTCATACTATAAGAGAACCTCATTATTATTCAACAGATCGCATTGTTATATCATAACTACAATAAACATTCCCATGCGCAAACAAATCCAATAGAATAACATCGTTTAAAGAAGGGAAGAATTGCATCATTTACAGATCCATGTCACAGATACACATTGCATTCATAATTGATCCACATAAAATAGTAAAACAAGAAAGCATAAAAGAACACAATGATTCAGCTCAACTTCCGTCGTTTCATATTACTTCCACACAAAGTCACAGATTCTCGAAAACAATTCATAGATCAACAAGTGCTTTCCAAAGGTACTTTCAACAAAGAAGATAAAATTGCTCTAACACTTACAATTCAACATCTACTTATAGTCTTGCACCTTTACATTCAAGGTCCACTTAGACAACTTCCTAACTAACTCTTAACTAATTCTAGAAAATAATGACCAATATCCACAAAATATGGTCCAAAACTACAAAATATGACATAAAATATATAAAATATTCCATTCTTCTCCTTGCGCACCATCTTCCAGTTGTGTGGTGTCTTTGATCTTGTGCAACATCCGCGATGATGTGCAACTACCTTATCCCAAAGCCTCCTTCCAACATACATCATAGGATCATGGTGACAATAGTGGAGGGACTGGAGAGACCCGTAGAGAAGTGGAGCTTCCTCATTCGAACTATGGTGGATTTTTGTTTTTTGTTATGGGTTCTAAAAAATGGATGAGATACATATAATGTCTGACATGTATATGAATGATGTGGGCATACCCATGCTCATAACAATTCCAAAATAATAAATAATGGGATCAAGGATCAAAAACATGGGAGTTGATCAATACATATACAAATGATAATACATAATGGTGGCCTCAATGGGAGGTTGAATACAATGTTGATCTGAATAACTAATACATAGGAACAATGGCACTCTCATGGAATGAAATATCATCACAACTGATGATTTGTTGAATCTTGAGGTGCACATATATATGGACTCAATGACTGAGAGTCAGAATCTCTTTGGTACAATATGCAACATCAAGTACTAGAGATACATGGAAGCACACTACTGGGAGCTTCTGAACACTATCTCCAATGCAGCCCGAAAATCATAAGGGATAAAAAGATATGTGGGTCCCACAGTAGACTCACCAATGTGCTAGAGTTGGGTGACAACTGGGGTCTTCAACCAAATAATGAATGGACCAATACCTTGTACAAATCTCAATGGTGCGATGATGTATCTGAAGTCAAGCATGTGATACACAACCAACTCGAAAGGAAACAATGACTCATTTCAGGTGGTCCAAGGAACTCATCAATGAGGTGGATGAAACCAGGATACAGTGACCTCTGGGTCTATCCTCTAGAATAGACTTGCTGATGTCGACGAAGGGATACTGACAACTAATCAATGAAATGATGTGTCCTTGAATAGAAGTACGAGGGGGATAACCAAATATGTGGAACAATATGGGGACTGACACACTGAATTGGGGAATAAAGGCATGGGAATTTAGGGGACTCAAACTTCCTTTGTTAAGAGTATGATGGTAGGGATTCCATGGAAGAAAATGAAACTGAATCATGGGAGAGGGATCATAGCTGTAACACCTAGAAGATAAGTGCAAATGGGAAATACTGAGGGAGGTAACTAGACTAGTGGTATCTAGCGGGTGCAATGAAGACTCGTCGAATAATACTATGAATAAAGGTGACCCAATGGGGAGAAGCTTCCATACTATGATATCATATGTGGTGGTGCCTAAAGAAACCATTTGTTCCTTCTTCATAGTTTGAGGAGCACAAAGAAGGGATAGAAGTAAGCACGATATGACATGATCTCGTGGAATTTTAGAGAGAACGAGAAAGTAAATGCTTGATGGTGTTTTCATTTTTAGAGAGTCTAAAAGCAGGAAGAAGAATCCAGTGTGATCTCTTTTTTCGTATGTACTCTCCTAAGCCCAAAAAAGGATTAAAGTGTACAAAGGAGATCTCTCCCAACCTTTAGGGAAGGGAGACTTCTTTTCTATTGGTATTCCAACTAGGCCAGAAAAGGTTAAAACTATACTAACTAGAGGTATGTTCAAATACTTTTATGAGCATGAAGGAAACCATGTTTTCTCAATAATATTTTCTTGATGAGAAGGCTGGAAAAGAGCTTAAAGACAACCTATGATGATATTTTTTGTAAAGTACGGTCCCACTGACCGACAAAGCATAAAAGGATACAAAGGGAAACATTCCTCGCTAGAATGTGCCAGGGTGGTCCTTTTCTTATGATAGTCTATATAGTCTAAAAAGGGAGATAAATGAGGCTACATAGATGCACTTCCAAATAATTTAATGAACGTGAAAGGAAGAAAGCATGCACAACATTCTTTTCATTCTTTTAGGAGTCAGAAAAAGCTTAACGAAATCTCTGTAATGGTCAATCAAGCAAGGGGGAAGTGTTCAATGTATGGAAAGAGGTTATATTGTGAACATGGCTAAGAGGAATAAATGCATAACACTAATGGGCCCCCCTTTTGGGATGATGGATGACGGTAAAATAAGGCCATCTATGCAGTATGGATGGAGTGGATGGCTCATGAACATGCCAATACATACAATGGAAGAGTCACGTGATGGAACAAAAATTAAGGTGACTTCTGGTAATGGCCCAAAACATCATAGTGAGAGCATGAGAAAAGGGTCTCATCAAAAGACAAAGGGAAGAAAACTGAACCCGAGGGTGTGAACGACATCTCAAACGGACTCTAGATGACTCTTTGGTGCACATAAGAAAAAATTGACTAAATTTACGCCTATGGATATGAAGCTAACTCAACGTACAAGGTGTGATTTGCATGGTGGCACACAAATAGAAGTGACTATGAGAAATGGCTCGAACAAAGTCGGGAGGGAGTCAATCTAGTATAGGTCATCTCTGCACATGGGATATTTTTGCACAGTGGTGGCAGCTTCCTATCCACATGGAGGATGATCCATAAATGAGGATGGACTACTGGGGAGATCATGGAGATGCCACGAAATCCAGTATAGGTCTATGGACCCGATGGTATGATAGCATTGTTGTAGCTAGATCATATGTATGACATACTGCGTACATGTATAGTTGTGGGATTGCACCCTCCAGTGGGGTACCAACAACACGGGGGTGGGGTGGATGTGTTATATCAACTCGCTCATGTGAAAATGATGCGACAGAGTTCTACAATAGACTCACCATGGCTAGACATGGAGAAACTAATGAAGGGGTCACGACTCATGGTAAAAATGGTGAAAAAAAAACTATGACACAAAGGTACTCATGGGAGTTGACTTCAGTCATAGAACCTTTGGTGAAGGAAATTGGCCTTGTATTGGAGACTCTGCAATTGGCAGAGATTACGTGGAGGGTGAAGATTCAAAATGGATAGAATATTCAAAGGATCAACTGCAATCCCTTTGTGGGATATGATAAACCCAAGTAAACACCCCACAGAAACACACAACACGCACGCACTTGAGAGGGTTCGAGTGGACGTTGTATTTGAGACATCACAAGAAGACTTGTCACAAGTCATTTAGGTGCTGGGAACACTTCTAATAGCGAGCTGTCAGGTTGTCTAGGTAGACCAAGATGATGTGGATAAGGTCATGTAATCAAAACTTCAAGGCCCGCTTAAAAGCGGCTCCAACATTTTTAAGACCAAATGGAATCACTCGATACGCAAAAATTCCTGAGGGGGTTGTACAAGAGGTTTTGTACTGGTCTTATTTCTGCATTTAATTTTTTTTATAACTAGAAAACCATCAATGAAAGAAAAGATTTCGTGGATGACAAACACATCAATGATTTGGTCAATGAACTGAGTGGTGAATTTATCTTTGGGACATGCCAAATTCAGGTCATAGAAGTCAGTACATACATGAATGGTACCTTGTTTTTTGTTAATGGGAACATGATTAGAAAATCAAGTGGTATATGTGATGGGGTATATGAAACCTACTTGATGCATTTTCTCAATATCATCTTTAACAACAGGAGCCTTTGAGGGGTGAATGGGTCTTTGATTTTGGCATATGGGCACACCACTAGGCTAGGTGTTGATACAATATTTGATGATAGAAAGATCAAGCCTAGGAATATCGGTATAGGACCGAGCAAAAATGGCACAAAATTGCTGAAAAAGTGCTTTGTAAGAAGAAAATTTGTCAAGAGAGCAAGATGCTCTGATTCTAATATGAATATCTTCAACTACCTCAAGTTTAGTCGATATATTGACCTTGTTAGTTGTATAAATTTTAGCCTTGTTTCCCTCTTCAAAGGCACCGGGTGCCGGAATGGGGTTCTTGAACCAGTCTACTTTTCCATGGATGAAGTCTTTGGCTTCAACTAAGTACTGATCCGATGATGAAATAGGTTCATTAGGGATAAATAATGATTGATGGTGCATATCATCCCAAGGGTACTTAGGATTCCAAAGAACTTCAACTATTTCTTCATCATTGTTAAAACAATGCTTAGATAAATTGGAGGGATCCTCTATCACTGGGGGGGCAGAAGGACTATTGGAACTAGAGATCATGTATATAGTGTTGGTTGTGTCTGAGGAAGAAGCTGAAGGGTGGATCTCGTCAAGGATAGTAACTTTAGATTCAAGAAAGTGTTTTTGAATGTCACGAAGAGCTAACCGATACTCAGGTGATGCTGGGAAATGGTGAGAGTAATGACCATACAAGCCACAAACTTCACAAGGATGGTTGGTTCGCAAGGACTTATTCTTGACCACTGATGGATCCGGGATACTGATCACTATATTTTCATTGGCCTCATCTATAGTGTCCATGTGGGTGCGAAGGAGAGGAAACTCCAGACATTTTTGTGTCACATGGTCCTGGACATTGCACAAAGCACAAATAGGATCTAGATTTGGTTCATTTGTTTCTTTGTAAAACTTTCCCCCGGTATTATTTGGAGGAGGGACAAGAGTGGAGACAGGGGTAGTCTTCCATGGACTAGGAGGTGGTTGCAATATCGTCTTAATAGGTTGGACGAGAGTCAACATGACCTTGGGAGTTAGGGGTGGGATAGTAGGATCGATGTACCATACAAGAATTCCCAATGTGAAATTAGGTAAGTTAAGAGTATCCATGACATGCTTGATCACGATGCCAGATGGTGTAAAAAGGAATGGAATCGTATGGACCGGGAAGGAAACCCAATAATTTCCCAATGAATGTGGTTGGGTTTTCGACTGAGTTTGCGATGTGGTTGGAATGGTACCAGACGTGATGGTGCACAAATTTGATACATCATTCAGCAAAGGTGGAGGTGGTAAGGATAAAAATGTGTCTGTAATAGGAGTGTAGGCGAACAAGCTCGATCCAACTGCAGATAAAGATGGAATGGACATGATGTTGATCATGGTGTCGATATTTCGAAGGATGTGTTCTGACATGGCTGACCCCTTAGGATCATATTATGTCAACTGGTCAAAGGTCATGATCTTCCCATCATGAGGGAACATTAGGAGTCGAAAGACGGTAGAGGCCACGACTCGCATGGCATACATGTAGCTATGCCCTAGGGTGAGGTTGTAATTAAGTTGGGCATTGAAAAACTCAATGTCAATCAACATCGTTTTACTGTCTAACTCAACAGGAACATTTGTGAGAATCCCTTGGGGCTGAGTAGAGTGCCCATCATAGGAGGGAAGAGAGGCGATGGAAGGATGAAGGGTAGGGGACCCAAGTTTCTTCCAAACAAAGGTTGGCATAATGCAGGTGGATTCTCCCGGTCATCAATAATGCATCGATGTACGACCAAATTCCAAATTGTGACCGAAACTTGGAATGCAATGGTAGATGGCATCCTGGGTTCTCCTTGATCTAGGTCAAAGGTGATCAACCTTGAATCAGAGGGATCAACAGAACCTAGTGTGGACAGTAATGATTTATGTTGTGATGGAAAAATTTTAAGCACTTCCAAAGTGGACATGGTTTTAGGAGACTGGGATAAGCCATCAACTATATTGTAGTTGAGGGAAGCTCAGGAATTAGTGTTGTTTCAGACACGATGCATAGGAAACCATGGGACTTTGGCTGCCCCCCTCTATGGGGGGTCTCGGTAAGTGCAGAGATATGTTAGAATTGGTAGAGGTAGATGTTGTTGATGGTTCAATGGTTTTAGTGATGGATCCATACTGGTTGTGTCGATTTAGGAGGTTGACTTTACATGACAAAATCATGAGCTGATGGACACCAGCCTCAGCAGGTGAGGCCGCAACAATAGTTGCAGGAGTAGGTGGGTGTAACAAATATAAATGTTATAAATATTATCATTTAATACTAAGTTGATTAATTAGGGTAGTTAATTAATTACTCAAGAGGTGACTTGAAAAGTCACCCCCCTTACCACTTAGGGTATAAAATACCCGACACTAATTCTTGCAAAACATCTTTTTATCTATCCAATTATCAATATATATTAGTCCTATTAATGGCTTATCAAATATTCCAGGTGTTCTGGTAATATTGATTGTGTGAAGTGAATAAATATTCACTTCATTTGGTATCAGATCTAGTTTGTGATTGACGTAATCGTAATCAGGAACTAGAGAATCAAATCAAGAAATTAGAAATTGAAAAAAATTCACAAGATGAAAGAATGAAAAAGATTCAAAATCATAACAATGTACTGGAGAACAAAGAAGCACAAATCCAGAAAAATGCATCCAAAAATAAAATCGACGAAGTGAAGATAGTCCTTTCCATAGTCCAAAAGAAATAAAAACAAATAAAACATACACCTTACAGACATCGTGATCATAATTGTCATTTTAACCAATGAAGGGATCAAAACAAGCACTCATAGAAAAAATATGTTGACAGGAGAAAATGACCAACATGTTAAGTAACAATTGAAACGACCCATTCCACAAAATGATCTCAGAGTTTCAATAAAAGTAGATATGGCATGTACCACAACAGATACGATATTAAAATTATCCTTTGGAATCTGTAACTTGTATCGTCTCATTTCATCAAGTGTGGCAATTACAAAAGGAAAGGATCATGAGATGACAGTTCAAGGGAATTCAAGTATTGTTGTCAATACAAGCTTTGAGGAAAAAGCTTCCCTTAAGGGGAAGGAAATGTAACAAATATAAATGTTATAATATTAAAATTTAATAATAAGTAGGTTAATTAGGGTAATTAATTAATTAGTCAATAGGTGCCTTCAAAAGTCACCCCCCTTACCACTTAGGGTATAAAATACCTGACACTAATTCTTGTAAAACATATTTTTATCTATCCAATTATCAATATATATTTGTCCTATTAATGTCTTATCGAATATTCCAGGTGTTCTGGTAATATTGATTGTGTGAAGTGAATAAATATTTGATTGTGTGAAGTCAATAAAGCTTTATGCTGTGATGGACAAATTGTAAGCACTTCCAGAGTGGACATGGTTGTAGGAGATTGGCCCAAGTCATCAACTATACTATAGTTGAGGGAAGCTCAAGAATTAGCGTTGTTTACGATATGCCACATAGGAAACCGTGGGACTTTGGCCGCCCCATGTGTAGGGGGTCTCAGTAAGTGCATAGATATGTTATAATTGGTAGAGGTAGATTTCATTGATGGGTCAACAGTTTCTGTGGTGGAGCCATAGTGCTTGCGTCAATTCTGGAGATTGGCTTCAGACGAAAACATCATGAGGTGATGGACACCAGCCTCAGCAAGTGGGGCCATAGCAGTAGTTGCAGGAGTAGGTGGGGACAAGGGTTGGGTTGCAACTATTCCTTGGTGTGGTAGGGGTTTTTGGAGCACCATAGGTGTGGGACCCGGTGTTTTTGGGTTTGGCTGATTTGAAGTGACCGTGTTCGCATCACGTTGACTGTCATTTTGAAAAGTTGTTGGCTATGAGCCATGTGAGGACACTGATGAATGTAATGGCCATAGGTGTTATATATAGCACACAGATGATTGGTCCATAACTGTGGGTTCTTTCCAGGTCAATTATGAAGTTGGGGATTTTGTGCAGGAGGTTAGATGTCATTGTTGTTTGGAGGGTTGGCCTACTAGCCGCTCGTTGGGGTTGTTTTTTTTTCTCAATTTTCTACCTCTCTTGTTATTTCCCTGAACTTGTTAGTTATTGGGGGTGGGTTGGTTATGGAGGTTTTATTAAGAATAAACCTATCCCATATAAAGTAGAGGAGTCGAGGATAGATACGGGTTGGGTTGCACAGGTGGTGCATAATAGAATGGAGGAGCTTGAGGGGGTGCAAATCTGACCATTTGGCTAGAACATGATTGTGCCGAACAAATCATTCCATGAATGTGAGGAGTTGGTGTAGGAGGCACGTAGGATGGGGTGGTTATCGACTGAGCTGTCAAATGTGAGTAATCGGGGGTATACTTGGGGGGCACATAGGATGGTGTAGGGATGAATTGATCCATCAAACCTGAGTATTCTAGGGCATAACTTGGTTGAAAAACACTATGGGTATTACCCGGTGGGGGTGGCATCATGGGAGATGCCATATAAAACTAAGGGTGCTGGGTAATAGAGCCGATAAATCCATCATCAGTGTGATATGCCCTCAACGTATCTTTATGTGAGGTGTCGTCTTAGGGAGCATTGGGTATGATGGTATACAAATAGCCCAATTGGGCGTATATCAGATGAAATTGCTGAGCCTTAAGGATAACTTCTTCTTCGATTTGTAGTGGCTCATATGGGAAATCCTTGGCTATGGGGGGGAGTAATGTTTTGAGGAACCAATCAAGGAATATCCTATCATCTAAATGAATCTTACACAAGCTATGATGACGATGTCATTCATGGATATGATCCATGATATGGGTAGCTGTGTTCTGGTGACAAGATAGCAGGATCTCCACTCCCTCATCGTAACAGAAGGGTAACTAGAAGTACTGAAGGAACATAAAAGTGAGTGAAGAGAAGTCATGGTAAGTAACATGAGGCAATTCGATATACCACTTGGCCGCAACACCCGTAAGTCATCGACAATGTTGTTAGATGAACACCATAGATGGAATGGCATAATGTGATTTTGAGGGTCCTCTCCCACCTTTCCCTCAAACTTAGGGATGTCTGAGGGAATATTGGTAGGGATAGGAAGCCATTATGGGTGGTGATGAATGGGGTCATTGGTTAACCATGCCAAATCTGGTAGGTTGAGACTAGCCATAAAAGGTAAGCTAGAACCAAGGGTGTCTTGGGAAGGACCAACAATGGTGCCGGTAGCTTCAAGAAAGCAGCTCCCATGCATAAATAGGGGTGGATGAGGTTAAATTTTGACCGTAGGAAGGGCCACTTTCCCCAGGTATATAAGGAATAATGGTAGTGACAATGGTGGATGAAATGGAACCACGACTAGTGGGTGGTGAACCACAATAGTGTGTGCAATTACAATGAGCCCACTATGACCAGGGCCTATAGGCCTAGTGGAAGGGATACCTATGATGATGGGTGAAATGGACATGAGCCCAATACCAATGAACCCCCCTTGAAATGGGTCATGATGTGCACCAACCATGGGGCTAGATGAAGTAGTGAACACAGTGGGTTTGGACTGATAGGAATCTGAATCAGATTAAGAGGCTGCGTGTGGCTCTGAAGGTGGTGAGTGATGTCAAATATGGCTTCGACGGTGTTAGTTCGGAGAATTGAACTGGGGGATGTGCACCCTAAGATTATGGAGTAGTGTGGTGGAGCTATGATGACTATATGGAGTGTTGTGTAATGACTAGAAACTCAAGAGGATCAATTGCAGGCTCAAAAACCCAACTACAATTGAGTGTGTAGAAGGAGAGCGTATGAAATGGTGGCTCACATGCCAACAATAATATCTAAAACCAAATAGTGATAACGGGTCATAGAAAGGAGAATATATAATAAAGTGGCCAGAAATCCAACAAGAAACACTACCTATCAAATAAAAATGAATCACTAAGCTATGGGGTATGAGTACAAGCAAGCTCCTAAATACAAGCTGGAAGCCCTTCACAAATCGTATCCTCAGCAGGGTGATGATATCCTAGTCAGACAATACAAAATGGAAGAACAATACAGGTTAAGAGAATCCCACTATCAAGAAGGACCTCTAGGTAAAATAGACCTATAAGAATGGCCACTAGGATACCTCGTTCATGACATGTCCGCTCGGTTTACTGACACTGAAGCCCTTTGGCCCTCGAACCCTGGCTGGGCTATACGATGAGGACTACAACGGTTTAGCCTTCAGTGGAAGATGGAGTTTAGTATTCCACCTTGAATTTTGGAACCCCTTCGTTTGCGGCTTACTCCTACTAAGCAGTGGCCCTCTTGACAAACTAGTTGTGACTGTGTCAAAAAATAAAAGAGGGTTTTGGTCCCCTAATGGGAAACAACTATGTCTAAGAATGTGAATGATAGAGGGGTGTTGTTTGGATTCCTATCCCCAAAGTCCTAACTTAACTACAATATTTTTTTATCCTCAAGAGAGGTTACAATGTTGGTTGTATTATGTTAATTTTAAGGCTTGCTCGGGGTCATGAACCGAGTGTTTCGCTTATGTAGTGTGAAATGTGTGCAGCTGATATGTGTGCCAAACCAAACAATCCATGACGAAGATGTTCCAATATCACTGTCGCGATGCAAATATAACACGGTAAAGAACAGTAAAGCTGCAAAATAAAATTTTCTTCCAAAAATAAAATTATGCTTGAAACAAATGAGTAGTAAAAGGAACTATTAATCAAACATAGAAAACATGCATGCGGTTTCAAATATGGATCTCAACTAGAAAAACTCATAAACCAAGTAGGGGAGATCTCAAAACATAGCAAGGGGCTATAAAAAGATCAGATCTAGAAATAAAACATGCCAAAATAGGTTTGGGACAAACAGGGGGTTTGATACAGGAATATGAAGCACAAAAAACATACTAAAACCAGTCGGCCACACCTTTCGGTGGAATAGGAGCGATCTAGGTTGCATGAAATATAGGTCAATCATGATTTGAGCAGAAAATAGTCATTTCGTTCAAAACAGAGGGTTAAACATGAATAGGTCACTCGAAACCAAGTCACAGTAGCAACTAGGGTTGCTTTGGAAGCCGATACAGGAGAGATCTGTGTTTTTAAACCAGGTTGTGCATATAGGGGATATATGAACGATCGAGGTCAAGATTATAAGGAAGAAAGGAGCGACTGGGTCATGCTTTTTGGCTAGATAAGAACGACTTGAGCTAAACATAATTTTTATTGAAAAACCATAGTTGACTAGGGTCGGGGGGAAGGAACTGATGCAGTAATGGTTCGGATCGGCTATAAGAGGGCCCGATTTGTGATGGTTGTTAGCCAAAAATAGAAACAAACCAATGGAAACCTGCAAAAATAAATATCTATATGGATCGACCAGTGGAGTGACCCAAACTGTAATGGGTATTTTTTTCCTATTACACATAGAAGTACCAAACGTAGATCGATGTGATCATAGGCAAGAGTTCAATGGAAAAACCAAAAACTAAACTACTCTAACAAATGAAATAAAATATTTTTATGATTTTAGCATGTAGATCAACTAAACTAGTGCAAGAAACAAAAAATTAAACACACCTTTCTCTTGCAAGATGGGCCACCGTAGCCGTCCTCAGAAGTGGTTCTGTAGCTCCACGGGTTGGTTCTACAGTTGTCTCCACAGATAGTTATCAAATGGGGAATGGATCCAAAGTGGGTATGGAGAATTTCTCGATGTACACCATGGGAAATGGTGTGGAAAAGGGAATAATGGTAGGGAAGTATGTGGAATACCTGAGAGCACCAATGTCACAGTGTAACCACAAGTGAATGAGAAAAAATGCATGAGTGTTTTGGGAGATCCCTTCACAATGTATTTATAGTATGGTCCTAAGGTTTTTTTACCCAAGGTGATTACCCATGGTATTTTCTTTCCCATGGCATTTATCTATATTTTTTTACCCTTTCTCTTTTTTAGGTTTTTGGACCCCTTTTTAGGGTTTTTTAACCCTTTTTGGGAGAGAGTGAGGGTAAACCATAGTAAATAATGATGTTTTGGACCATTTTTTGGTGGAAATACAATTATGAAGGTCAAACGTAAGGGAAATATGGTAGGAATATGATGTATGTATATGGTTTAGACCAAGGAGAGCTAGGTGAACACTTTTTATCGTTAAGATATATATTTATATATGTGTGTTCCCATGTTGAGATCATAAGGTCATGAAGCATGAGAGGTGCACCTAGGCGGTTCTATTGATAGAACACAGATAAATCATGCATAGAAATAATGCATCGAGTCTGGTCCTAGGTGATTATAGCATAATAGAAGCTGTAGGTTATCTTAATGATGTGAAAATTATCCTAGATTACTACTATGGTGAAAGAATGCAAGTTGTTTGCATCTAAACCTTTGTTCTTTATATTGATTTGTGCAGGTAAAAAGAGATGATTTGGATATGATGATATGAAGGTAGTAGACAAATTTTATTGTCATGGAAATGTAAAGAATTTCCTCAACCGTTCCTATGAGGAGGATTACTCGAGATGTGATGAAGACCTGGATGACGGCTAGGTCTACACCCAGTGGAGAGAGGGTCGGATCTGTAGAAACTTTTGATGATAGATAGTACCGATCGATGATAAATACTAATAATATTATGTAATCAGCTGAGATGATGAATATATGACTCCATGATGATGACTCTATATTGAAGACATTACCAAATGTGTCAATGACTATGAAGAGAGAGAATACCTTCCTAGTTAAGAGGAGGTGTTGATGTATTTGTAACTTCAGAAGATATTCTGATGTATATTTTCATTATATGTTGTTGTACCCCCATTGAGGGTGTGTTTACCCCCTTGTAGTATGTCTTAATTATGTCTAAACCTTGAGGTACAACCTCTGTTGTAAGCCCAGGAAATAGTCCCTAGTGTAACATCATGTAATGTGTATTTGGAGTCTATCTAGGAGAAGTCGGCCTTGTTAGGGAAGACATGTGGGCCCCAATCTTAAGTTTGGTCGGTTACTTGAAAGGGTATAAATAGGGAGGTTCTCTCCCTCATTTATACACACCTCACACTCTAAATTTCTCATGAGAGAGAGAGACAGAGATAGAGGATGAAATATATCTAGCCTTTGAATACTTATTATAACTTATTTTTTATCATCTTACTATTTTGAAAAAGTTTATAGGGTTTCCTCGGTGAAAATATTTGTGTCTCGTGTATCTTTTATATCTTATGCATCTTGTTGTACTTGTTATTCTTTTCGATAAATATCCTAGATAATCTAATTAGATATAAAGAAAAACTAAAACTTTTCTCCTTGGGAACATGTATAAACGTAGGAAAACCAAAAATATTTAGGTGGTTGACTTCAGGATTCTCCCCAATAAACATCTCTTCTGGAGTTTTGATCCTAAGAGAACTATGAGAAAAATTGTTATCAACATATACTATAGTTTTAACTACGTCAGCCCATAGGTGCATGGGTAAGTATCGGTCATGAATCATGTCTTTCACATATTCCATCATGGTTTTATTCTTCCTTTCTACTGCTCCATTCTATTAAGGATTATAGGGTATGGTGAGATCCCTCTTAATCCTGACTTCCTTGCATAAATGTTTGAATTCATTGGAAGTGAACTCTCCTCCATTATCGGATCTCAATGTCTTCATATATGTTTAGATAATTTTTCCACAAAATAATTGAATTCTTTGAACCTTTCAAATACTTCATCTCTTATTTTCAGGAAGTAAATCCAAGTCTTGTGGGTGTAGTCATCTATAAAAGAAACATAATACACATACCCACTTAGTGAAGTGACTGACATTGGACTACATACATCTGAATGAACAATACCAAAGATTCATTTTTCTTTATTGTTGCTTCTTGGAAATGAGTTCTTGGTTTTCTTCCCTTGAGCACATTCTTTGCAAACTCCTTCATGATTTACTTGAATTTCTAGTGAACCTGTGACAACCTTTATCATAATTGGTAGTGATTTGTATTTCACATGAGCAAGTATTTTGTGCCTTAATTCACATGGGTTGATTGTACTTATTGTAAGGGTTGAGTCTGTATGTCCCTTTATCTTGTAAATTCCTTCATATTCTACTCCAATCACAACTGTAAAATCGATTGTCATTCCCTTTGGCCACATAAGTACTTCTCTATCTACAAAAGAAACTCTCAATCCCTTCTTATCTAGATCTGAGATAGAAAATACATTCTTTTTCAATATTGGGACATATAATACTTACTTAATCTTCATATAATTTCTCGAGTCCAATTTGTAAAATAATTTCCCATTCCCTTGATGGAATAATAATAATCATATCGAAGCTTTACTTTATAAGGAAAGTATTTATGGACAAGAACTTGAAAAGAGTATTTATAACCTATCACATGTCTCGAAGCTCCACTATCTATAATCCAAGTGTCACGTCCATGAGAGAATGATCTGTTAGATTTTTATCATTCAAGCTAGAATTATCTTAGGATATTTAACTGAGAGAATAATAATTACAACAATCAAACACAAGAGACAATAGACACAAAGATTTTCCTTGGGTAAACCATAAAGGAGAAAACCCCACAACTTCCTCAGAGATAGAATGAGCACCAAACGCAAAACCCCAAAACAGTAAGATGATATTTGGACAGCAGTAGTCTCTCTCTCTCCTTGTCCCAACAAATTCTCTCTTAGTTATGTGCTACAACTGAGTGTGAGTGAATGTGTGATAAATAGAGAGGCTCCCTCTCTATTTATACTAATTCCTGACTTGAAAATAACTCACTAGGTCCGACTTCTCTAGGAGAGTCTAATAACCCTAGGGCCCCACAACTACGGGGACTTTAACCCTTGATCAATAAGGAGGGTTACACTCTATGACTTTACATGACTTGTTGACATTATTGAATCTCCCAATAGGAACATTGGGGCATGACATGACTCAATTACATTACATATACTTACTGGAATAAAGATTGGGGTACAATACAAAAGATATACAACTAAATACATTCTGAAGTTACAAATACATCAACACTCCCTCTAAAAAAGGAAGGTATTCTCTCGACACAATTTATCAGCACGGGTCTTCTTCTCTGTATCATCTGGATCATCATCAAGTTATCTCCATATTCAAATCATCTTCATCTTCAAGTCATCTTCATCTTCAATTCATTTTGGATCATCACTACTGGATCATCACTGGTCATCATCATGGGTGTTATCTCAATTCTACTTGTCATATAAATTTCTATAGAGCCATCCCTTTTTCATTTTGGTTGTAGTCCTAGCCTCCAGGTAGGTCTTCATCTTCTTCAGCACTTACATCTGACCCAGTCAGAAAGGCCCGCCCAACACTTACATCTGACCATGGGATGAAAACATCAACCATGTTAGAAAGGCATGCCTAGCACTCACATCTGACCATGGGAAGAACACATCAACCATGTCAAAAAGGCTCAGCACTCACATCTGACCATGGGATGAACACATCAACCATGTCAAAAAGGCTCAGCACTCACATATGACAATGGGATGAACACATCAACCATGCCAGAAAGGCTCAGCACTTATATCTTACCATGGGATGAACACATCAACCATGTAATAAAGGCTCAACACTTATATCTTACCATGGGATGAACACATCAACGATGTAATAAAGGCTCTGCACTTAAATATGATCATGAGAGATGCACACATCCTGTAGTCACATCAGAATGGCTCTCAGCTCTAGGCTGACTGTCAATCCCATATTGAAACAAATTCCTAGTAACTGACCAGGTGCCTCCATTCTCCTAGAGAATGGCCTCTCAGCACTAAGCTGAGCTTCTGTCCCAGACTAAATCAATTTCTTGGTAACTGACCAAGTGCCTCCATTCTCCCAAAGAATGGCCTCTTAGCATTAAGCTGAGCTTTAGTCCCAAACTGAATCAATTTCCTAGTAACTAACCAAGTGCCTCCATTCTCCTAGAGAATGGCCTTCAACACTTATATTTGATCATGTGAGATGAACACATCCCACAATCACATCGAAATGGCTCAACACTTACATCTGACCATGGAAGGAACCAATCCTCTCACCATGTTAGAATGGCTCACAGACTCATCACTTCCCCTTGGAGGGAACCTCGATCTCAAGAACACCAAGCTTCTCCCCAAAGTACACAAACTTCACTCCGTCCAATGGCTTATTCAAAACATTAGCTATCTATTCGTCCATTGCAACATACTAGAGCTTCACTGCTCCTTTCTGCACCATATCGATGATACAGTGATATTTGATCTCGGTATGCTTTGACTTGTCATGGAACACTGGGTTCTTAGATAACTTCACACAACTCTGGTTGTCGCAATATATAAAACTAGAATCTAACTAGAGATCAAATAAATCATACAGTAGCTTCCTCAACCATACTACCTCACAACTAGCTGAACAAGCTGTGACATACTCTGCTTCAGCTGCACTTAGTGCCACATGGGATTGTTTCCTACTAAACAATGAGATCATCCCTGATCCCATACTGAAGCAACACCCTAAAGTACTCTTCCTGTCAATGGCACTTCCTGCCCAATCTAAATCCACATAACCTTCCAGGTTAATCTTCTGATTCACCTCATACTTGAGCCCATAATCAACTATACCCTTTAGGTACCTTACAATATGCTTTGTAGTAATCAAATGAACATGTCTCGGATCTGTGAGGAACTGACTCAAGGTGTTTACAGCAAAGCAAATATCTAGTCTTGTATTCATTAGGTACATCAAGGACCCAATCATCTGATGATATATCATAGCATCAACCATCTATGATGAAGCATCACTTAGAAGCTTTAGATTCGATGCCATGGGTGTGGTCATGGCCTTGCAGTACATCATCCCAAACCTCTTCGGGATATCTACTGCATACTTCCCTTGCTCGAGGGAGATTCCATCTGCATTCTGCCACACCTCCATTCCTAGAAAATAATGCATCATACCCAAGTCCTTCATTTTGAACTCAGCAGCAAGATTCCTCTTTGTATCAACAATCAACCCATCCATACCTGTTACAAATAGACCATCTACATACAACAGGAGTATCACTGGGTTCCCATATTCAACCTTGTAGTAAAGTTTTGAATCTTCTTTACTCTTGGTAAAACCCAAACTAGAAAGGAAGCTATCAATTCTACCATACCATGTCATGGGTTCTTGTTTCAAACCGTACAGAGATTTCTTCAATTTACACACATGAGTCTCCCTGTCATGTGTCTCAAAACCGAGTGGCTTCTCCATGTTAAATTTTCATATGCTTAGCTAAGACATCAGTATTTCATTTCATTTTTCATAACAAAAGCATATAAACAAGATCACTGAAAGATAGACAAGCACACCCATACAAAAGGAACACAAATATTTATCCTGGGAAAACCCTAAAGGGAAAAACCCAGCAAAAGCTTCCTCAATATAGATGCCCCAAAAAGATAAAAGATAAAACTAGCAAGGAGATCAAAGCGTGATCCTCCTACTTCTCCAGCTACTTCTCTTCTCCACTAATGCGCTACACAAGTGAGAGAGTGTGTCATAAATGAGGAGCACTACACCTCTATTTATATTCATCCGTTCACTTAAGTTAACTCATATGTCATGTAGGCTCGAGTTAATCATGTAGGCTCAAGTTACACATGTAGGCTCAAGTAACCACACTGGGGTGCTAATGACCCACCTTTACAATTAGAGGGGACTGCCTCATGACTCTTATTAGTTGTTCCGATTAGGAGCATGGGGGTAGAAAGTAATACAAGTAGTTCTCCCAGTAGGACCATCGGGGACCACAAAGAAATACATATAGAATATTCTTTGAAGTTACTATATTTCAACACTCCCCCTTAACGAGAAGGGTATTCTATAACAACATCAACAACAACAATAATAGGAGAGAGATAGAGGACATCATCAACATCATCAGGGTGATACATCTATAAATCATTGGAAGCTTTTCAACATCATGTAGTCTTCATCTTCAATATTTAGTCTTCAGCATCATCAGTACTTTGACCGCTTCGATCAGCAACATCTTCTTCAGCACTTTGACCTTTTGATTAGCAACATCATCTTCAACACTTTTACCTTTCGATCAGCAACATCTTCTTCAGCACTTTGGCCTTTCGATCAACAACAACATCATCATCATACTTTGATATTTGGATAAAAAACATCATCATGAAAACATCAACATCATCATCATCAAAATATCATCATCATCACATTCTGATCTTTCAATCAGAATCATCATTATCATCAGCCTCTGATCTTTCGATTAGAAACATCATTATACTCTAACATCAAATCATCATCATATTCTGATATTTCGATCAGTATGTCATCATCATCATACTTTGATAATACAAAATCATCATCATCACATTCTGATCTTTCGATCAGAAACATCATCATCATCATCGCATTCTGATCTTTCGATCAGAAAATATCATCATCAGTAGCAACATCATAATCATAAGCAACTTTTGATCTTCCAATCAAAAAACATCATCATCATCATATTCTGATCTTTCGATCAGAGAACATAATCGTCAGCAACTTCTGATCTTTCTATCAGAGAAACATCATCATCATCATATTCTAATCTTTCGATCAGAGAACATCATCATCATCAGCAACGACATCATCATCATATTCTAATCTTTCAATCAGAGAACATCATCATCATCAGCAACTTCTGATATTTCGATCAGAGAAACATCATCATCATTATATTCCGATCTTTCGATCAAAGAACATCATCATCATCAACAACAACATCATCAAAACATCAACATGATCCTTCCTTTTGGAATTATGGGATTTAGGTCTTTACGGAGTTACCAATGATCCTTCCTTTCAGAATTATGGGATTTAGGTATTTACGGAGTTACTAACAATCCTTCCTTTTGAAATTATGGCATTTAGGTCTTTACGGAGTTACTAACGATCCTTCCTTTTAGAATTACGGGATCAACACATTTATGGAACTCAGACAATCCTTCCTATTGGACTTATGAGATCAACACATCTGTGGAACTCAAACAATCCTTCCTATTGGAATTACAGGATCAATTCAATGATCCTTCCTTTCGGAATTATGGGATTTAGGTCTTTACGAAGTTACTAAGGATCCTTCCTTTCAGAATTACGGGATCAACACAGATGTGGAACTCAGACAATCCTTCCTATTGGAATTACGGGATCAACACATCTGTGGAACTCAGACAATCGTTCCTATTGGAATTAAGGGATCAATTCAATGATCCTTCCTTTTTTAATTATGAGATTTAGGTCTTTACGGAGTTACTAATGATCCTTCCTTTCAGAATTATGGGATCAACACATATTTGGAACTCAGACAATCCTTCCTCTAGGAATTATGGGATCAAGACAGGTTCTTGAGTACCGAAGTTCAAGGATGATACAATCCTACCACATTCATGGGGACCAAGATCTCCGGATACATTTTGAACCGAGGTTCAGGGATGATGCAATCCACCACTTTCATGAGGGATGAGACCTCAGGATACATTTTGAATTGAGGTTCAGGGATGATGCAATCCACCACTTTCACAAGGGCCGAGACCTCCAGATACATTTTGAACCGAAGTTCAGGGATGATGCAATCCTACCACTTTCACGGGGGCTGAGACCTCCGGATACATTTTGAACCGAGGTTTAGGGATGATGCAATCCCACCACATTCATAGGGGTCGAGACCTCCGAATAAATTTTGAATCGAAGTTCAGTGATGATGCAATCCCACCACATTCATGAAGACTGAAGTCACCGGATCTATTTTGGACAGATGTCCCTGGATGATACAATTCCTCTTCATTCTTGAGGACCGAAGTCACTGGATCACTTTTGGATAGATTTCCTAGGATGATACAATCCCTCTTCATTGTCAAGGATTGAGGTCTCTGGATCACTTTACAGCAAGTGCCCAAGGATGATACAATCCCACTGCAACATCACTACTCCCCCTTTTGAGGAAGGTCTTTTCGAAAGTGTTCGAGCTTGTCTCGAAAGTGTTCGAACTTTACCTGAGACAAAGGCTTCATCAGTACATCATCATTCAAACCATCATCATCTACATCTTTAGTATACGAATACTGAAACATCATCTATATCTTTAGTATGGGAATACTGAAACATAATCATCTACATCTTATCTCGTATGTAGAAATACCAAATTTTTATGTGTTACAATCGGAACACAGGGTTCTCTGTCATCACAAATCTGGTTATCACATAGAATCATTGTAGTATCCATCTTTAGGTCAAAGAGACCTGATATCATCTTCCAATTCCATATGACTTCACAACTTAGCAGAGCAATCTGCTATGTATTTTGCTTCATCCGTGCTACGAGAAACACTGGACTGTTTCCTACTAAACGATGAACTCATAGTAGACCTCAAAAAAAAGCATATACCTAATGTTATTTTCCTATCTGAGATACTTCTATCCCAATCTGCATCTGTGTAGCCATACAATCTATACTCATGGCTACCATCATAGTATAGACCAAAGTCTATAGTCCCTTTCAGATATCTCATCACATGTTTTGTGGTTACTAGGTTAACCTGTCTTGGTTAAACAAGATATTGACTTAAGGTGTTTACAGCAAAACAAATGTCTAGTCTGGAATTTGTTTAGTACATTAATGACCCAATGGTTTGTCTATAATGAGTCGCATTCACTAACTCTGATGAGTCATCAGCTAATAGCTTCAGGTTGGAGTCCATGGGTGTGGCCATGGATTTGCATTCCAACATATTGAATCTCTTCAATATCTCTACCGCATACTTTCCTTGGTTGAGAAAGATTTCTTCTGAACTTTGTCATATTTCCAGACCTAGGAAATAGTGCATTAACCCAAGGTATTTCATCTCAAATTCTTCTTCTACTTTCTTCTTGCTTTCCATGATCTGTTTCTCCTTCCCTGTCAAGAATAAGTCATCCACATATAATAATAGGATGACAGGTTCATCTTCTACAACCTTGAGATAAAGGTTAGGATCAACTTTACTCTTGGTAAATCCCATAATTGACAGGAAACTATCTATCCTTCCATACCAAGCTCTGGGATCTTGCTTCATGCTATAGAGGGCCTTCTTCAACTTACATATATGAGTCCATCTGTCTTCAACTTCAAATCCTTTCGATGTAAAACTCTTCCCCAATCATACCATTAAGGAAGTATTGTCTTTACTTCATCATGGAAGCAACTACCATCATAGTTATAAAGGAAGTGTACCTTGCTTCATGGAGTAAGTGTCTCTTCAGAATTAATTCCCTCTTTCTTATAGAAACCTCTAGCCACAAGTCTTTCCTTACTTCTATCAGTGACATATTTTATCTTGCAAATCCATTTGTAATATACCACATTCTTTCTTTCTGGTTTGAGTACTATATCCCAAACATCATTCTAGTATTCTTTTATCATAACATCTTCCATGAGTTCATCTTGTCAAATCATCAACATATCCTAGTCTTCTGCATTCAACTTTGAAGGTTGGAACCCAAAAGTCTCGATCCATCAGGAAGCTGTCCATCATGCCGTACCGTGTCGAACTTAGATATCTTTTGTAGTCACTCCCCCTGAAGTGGAGTATTATCTTCCTTCTTCATTATATACCAATGGTTCTATGCTTGATATATACTGGTCAATAGAGTATGTCATGTCATAGTCTATTCTTTCTAAGGAAATTCACAAACCTTTCTTTGTACACTTGTTCTTGTATATCCATATGGAGGATACTACATACTTTCCTTCATGTCTCGAAATCATATCATATACATCATTCCCCATGATCAACTTTTATTCTTTGATCATAGCTTCTTTCATAGCATTCTTTTCTTCATCTTGAGTTATCTCTTATACCCATGGTAGTCTTCATCCTTCGAGGTGGATCCACCACTCTTTGAAGCTCTTTCTTCCGACATGGTGTCTCTGACCCTGGGAGCTTCAGATTCATGTTTATTGAATTGTCATCACTTGTTCTTTGGAACAAGTCTCATCCTTCTTTTCTTGTAGGAGGTTGTACAGGACCTTTCCTACAATTAAAATTCATTAGCTGCATGATTAGAACTATTTCATAAATCATATGCATAACGACAAATTATTATGCATCATGCAACTATTTAGCCAATACAACATTCATCCATATCTCACAGAAACTTTCTAGACTAATCCAATATGTCAGCAAAGAGGTTTGATAAGTAGCAATGGAGAGTTGTATAGCACCATGAGCTACTTACCCATCACATGCATATTAGTAGTATACAGTCATTAATGCAAACAATCTATCATGCATAACACATCAACTGAATATAATCAAATGTAAAACAATATCATGAAATAACAATTGAATACTTATCTTTTATTTGTTTTGTGGGTAGAATCCATCTTGATCATTCTGCTTTATCATCATTTCTTATCCAAATGATAAGATGGATAAGAGGTTCGTCAAGAATTGAGTTCTTCATATTCATCATCACTTGAGGGATCTTCTTTGAATGGTGATAGCTTGATCTTCAATTTGCTCCCATCTTTCTTCTTCTCTTCTTATGAGACGAGCTTCTTCTTCTTCCCAAAGTCAACTAAAAGTAATCACTTTCTTCTGGCACGCATTCCTCACATGAATGAATCCCATGATCATGGGAGGCCATTCAAGGTGGCTATCACCACCTCTGCATTCTCTACTTCTTCTTCTACTGCTTCAAGATGTCATGCATTCTGGATCTTCACATTCTTCAACTGTTTTCTCAAATCCATCTTCTAAATTATGTTCTTATCTTTAAATAGCTTGATCAAGAAATCAAACATCTTCACTGTCTTTAGGGAAGACACTTGTGGTACAAGTTGATTTGTGATTGAATCAACAGTGATCTTCTTGGCCTTGATCAAGTTCTTCTTGTGTAAGGCTTTGAGGCTCATCTCCCTCTAGAACTGGAACCTCTCTACTCATGTAGGTGTCCAATTCATTTTCTTTAGAGAGATAAAATACTTTCATGCTTGGAATTTTTCAACTTCACCAAGATTATCATCAAGATGATGTGATAGATCACTTTGAAATGAGAACCTCAAATGCAAATAGCAAAAGATTAGATCTTATCGATTTAAGGTGTCTGTCCTGCTTCCGGAGCTGGTTGATCTAGGGTTTGTCAGAGAAACCCTAATTTTCAAACCTTGGAATCTTTCATATCTGATTGGATATAAAGATATATCTCTTCAAATGGAGATTTCCAATGTACTCCTTTTCTGAAAACAGTGGAGGGAAGCTCCTGGAACAGGAAGCCCTAGTTTTCCAATTTCTTCTGCAGAAATTCCTGTTATTGTTTCTGTGATATCTCCGAACTTACTGATCCTCTATGTTTGAAATTTCACATTGAGGTAACCTCACATGTTCCTGATCCAGAAGCATAGGTTTCATCAGAGTTGGTTTCACCAATTTGGATTTATTATCATTTTCCCAAGGTGACCTGTTACAGGACTGTTCAGAATAGTGAAGTTGTACGGCATGCCACTTGTCACTGGTTCATCTTCAGGTTCTGAATTTCATACCACCGAAATTATAGTCTTTTCTATTTCTATAAAATCTTCAGGAATTCCATTTGGACCTATGTAGCCCAAGATATAGAAATGTTTCCCTATGTGTCATGTTTAGGGATGAATTCTGGAAGAGGCTGGATTCCTAACTTGGAGGGATCATATCTCCTATAATATAGTGCATCTGAGGCTGAATGTTTCACACCGTGTTCATCAGGATTTCATCTTCGGTCTCTGCAATTTTAAGCTCTTGAACCATCGCCAATATTGAGATATAGCGAATATACCAAAACTTAGCATTTTTAGTATTTAGGGTTTTTCTAGATCCGGGTCAAACTAGGGTTTGACTTTCCTAGAGTTTCACCCAAACAAAAATCTTGATCCAAGTATATAAACTTCAATTTTGATGAGGAGATAAATCCTATGCTGGGCTCACTCAAAAATTTGTCTTCTGCAAGAATCCCTAATTTCCCACACGAAAAACTAAAAATGCTCGGAATCGAATTCCGCTTCGACAGAAAGATGCACCCTTCAATGGAGAGTCACCCTAGCCTTCTTTTTCTGATCGATTGTGGAGAGAGAACCAAAAATTAAGAAGCCCTAGATTCTGTAGCTGCACAATGTCTTATTTTTAGGGTGGCTCCGATACCATGTTAAATTTTCATATGCTTAGTTAAGACATCAATATTTCATTTCATTTTTCATAACAAAAGCACATAAACAGGATCACTAAAAGATATACAAGCACAACCATACAAAAGGAACACAAAGATTTATCCTAGGAAAACCCTAAAGGGAAAATCCCAGCAAAAGCTTCCTCAATATAGATGCCCCAAAAAGATAAAATATAAAACCAGCAAGGAGATCAAATCCTGATCCTCCTCCTTCTCCAGCTACTTCTCTTCTCCACTAATGCGCTACACAAGTAAGAGTGTGTCATAAATGAGGAGCACTACACCTCTATTTATATTCATCCGTTCACTTAAGTTAACTCATCTATCATGTAGGATAGAGTTAATCATGTAGGCTCGAGTTACACATGTAGGCTCAAGTAACCACACTGGGGTGATAATGACCCACCTTTACAATTAGAGGGGACTGCCTCATGACTCTTATTAGTTCTTTCGATTAGGAGCATCGGGGTACAAAGTAATACAAGTGGTTCTCCCGGTAGGACCATTGGGGACCACAAATAAATACATATAGAATATTCTTCGAAGTTACAATATTTCAACACTCCACATAAACATCCTCTTCTAATACACCATTCAAAAAAGCAGTCTTAACATCCATCTAGTGTATCTTCCATTTCATTACTGCAGCCAGAGAAAGTACTGATCTGATGGAATTGTATCTGGATACATGTGCAAAAGTCTCTTCATAATCTATTACTTCTTTCTAGGAGAATCCATGAGCCACAAATCTTTCTTTATATTTTTCTATGCTTCCATCTGCAACATGCTTGATCTTGTAGATCCATTTGGAA
Source organism: Pseudotsuga menziesii (assembly GCA_001517045.1). Taxonomy (NCBI): domain Eukaryota; kingdom Viridiplantae; phylum Streptophyta; class Pinopsida; order Pinales; family Pinaceae; genus Pseudotsuga; species Pseudotsuga menziesii. The sequence continues at coordinate 42,419 of LPNX010062471.1, forward strand.
GTTACAATAGAATTCCCCTTTGGTCTAAGGACAACATCCTAGAAATCATTCTTCATGATCCATTGATACTCTTTGATCACAGCATCCTTCCATTATTTCCTTTCTACTGCTTCTTCATGGTTGGAAGGTTTTTTATCGATGAAGTCACATAATAAGGCTACATAACCAGAGCAGGACCTGGTTCTCTTCCTTTCTCTGTGATTTTCTTCTGGAGCCCCATATCTTTCTGCAGCTTGGATAGCTTCTCATACCCAAGAAGGTTTCCTCTTGTGAGGATTCTTCTCTTGAGGTGGATTTACAGGTTCTCGAGGTTCTTCTATTTCTTGATCTTCTTCTTGAATTTCTTCATTTATGGTTTTATTCATGAATTCTGGGTACTTCTATTTCTTCAGGTTCTTCAACAGGTCTCTTTCTGGATTTGTTGTAAGCTGAGTCTTCATCAAATGTTACATCCCTACTGATTTCGATCTTCTTCAATCCTAGGAAGTATATTCTATAAGCCTTTGAGCTTTCAGAGTATCCCAAAAATATACCCTTCCTTCCTGGAGGGTCTAACTTTGTCCTCTTTTCTTTCAGAATGTGTATGTACACTAGACAATCGAATATTTTGAGACGGCTGACTTCTGGTTTCTTTTCAAAAAATACTTCTTTAGGTATCTTGTTCTTGATTACTCTATGTTGAGTACAATTCTGTACATACACCGATGTTCTAGAAGCTTATGCCCATAGATACATGGGAAGATCTTGATCGTGAAGCATGGACCTTGCAGCTTCCATGATCATTCTATTCTTCCTTTCGGCAACCCCATTCTATTGTGTATTATATGGAGTAGCTAAATCCCTCTTAATCCCTAAATATTTTCATACTTCTTTGAATTCATTTGATGTGCATTCTCCACCATTATTTGATCAAAAGGTTTTGATATTCTTTTCTGTATGGTTCTTAATCAAGGCTTTCAATTCCTTGAACTTGTTGAATACTTCATCTTTGTTCTTCAAGAAGTATATCCATGTCTTCTTAGAAAAATCATAAATAAAATAAACATAGTATACACACCCGCTTAATGAACTAGATGACATCAGACTACATACATCAGAGTGGATGATTTCCAAGGTTCCTTTTTCCTTGCTCTCACTACTTGGAAATGTCTTCTTTGTGTTCTTTCCTTTCGTACATCCTTTGCAGAGATGATCATGTTTTTCCTGAATTTATGGAATACCTTCAACAACTTTGCTTGCAAGTGGTAGTTATCTATAATGCACATGTGCAAGCCTTCTATATCAAAGTTCATTTGGTTCTACTGAGTCATGAACCAAAGCTTGTTCTGGTTGGCCCTTCAATTTTTATAGACCTCCCTCTTATTCCCCAATCACTACTACATCATCAATTGTCTTTCCTTTTTTCCACATGAGGACTTGGTCATCTATAAATGCAACCCTCATGCCTTTTGCATCTAATTCAAATATGGAGAGGCGGTTCTTCATAAGTCCTGGTACAAATAGTAAATCCTTCATTTTCATAGAATTTCCAGAGTCTAATTTGTAGGAGGATTCTCCACTACCTTTAGTTGGCTACTGGTAGTCATCCCCAAGTTTCACCTCATCCCCAAGTTTCACCTTGTGGGGTGATTCATGTTCTGATAGTTTCACAAATGATTCTTTTCTTTCATGTGTTTGGAAGCTCCACTGTCTATAAGCCAATCATTGCTTCCATGTGTGATGTTTCATGTGAGAGAAGAAATCAAAACATATTCTTCATCACTTGAAGAATCATCACTGTCTTGTTTGATTCTCTTCTTGGAAGGATCATCATCTTCTACAACATGATCATGATGTCTTTTCTTGTTTCCCTTCTTCTTGTGAGAGACATTCTTGTTCTTAGGAAAATCTCTAGCATAGTGTCCTCTTTCATCACATGTAAAGCATCTAAATTTAGGTAGATTCTTGTTAGATATTCTAGAATGAAAGTGCTTACATTGATGATGGTTTTCTTTTCTCTTCTTGGATTGTATTGTGAGAGCTTGATCTTCATCTCCCATCTTTTCTTCTCGAGCTTCTATTCGAGCTTCTTCTTGTGAGCATTCTTCCCATAGTTTGCTAAACTTGACTAGCTTCTTTCTAGCACAAATCACTTGAATGAAAGAGTCCCATGTCCTAGGGAGACCATTCAAGGTGGTCATCACAATTTATTCATTCTCTACTTCTTCATCCGTCGCTTCAAGTTGTTCATTGATTTGAGAGACCCTTGTAAAGTAATACTTGATGGTTTCCACATTTTGGATCTTTACATTCTTCAATTGGCTTCTTAGAGTCATCTTCCGGTTTATGTTCTTTCCTTCAAACAGTTTGGTCAAGGCATCAAACATAGATTTATGTGTCTTTAGGTAGGACTCCTGTGGTATGAGGTGATCCTTGATTGAATCAGCAATAATACTCTTAGACATGACCAATTTCTTCTTTTGTAAATCCTTATCCTCATCTCCCTCTAGAACTGGAACCTCTTCATTGATGTAAGAGTCCAACTCATTTTCTTCCAGGACTAGGGAGATCCTATACTTCCAGGCTCGGAATTTATCAGCTCCCTCAAAATTTTCATCAAGCTTAGTATGATGAGACATATTAACAGAGAACCTCAAATGGAAATGCAAAATATTTAGATCTTACCAGGTTAAGATGTTGGAACTAGATCTGGGGCTGAATTTCTGCAGAGCTGGTTCATGAGTAGATTAGGGTTTGACTTTTTCAGAGTTTTACACAACCAAAAAATTTGATCTTGATCTCTAAACTTCAATTTTGGCAAGGGGATCAATCCAGGCCTAGGCTCATTGTAACATCCCCGACCCTCCGACCGATGAAGAGGATGCTACGATACATCAAATCATCAAGGCATCTATCTCCATGAACATGGACATACATACATACACTATTGAAGCATGATACTTAAAATCATAAAACATATTATGAAACATAATCATTCATATACACAACGAAAGAAAAATATATTAATCAACACTCATGCATATACATATCATCATTTAATATGTATATCATCATTCATCAATGGTAAATATAATTGCAGACATAAGTCAGGCAAGAGTACTTATCTTATAACTTGTTCTGCAACTAGTTACGTCATTGCAATGTTCCACCCAACCATATGCCCATGTGCTCTTTAATCCCTCAGCAACACTACCAGCCCCGAGCCGAGAATGATTCCCCAAGGAATAAGGAACTAACAGGCTTACACATAGCCAAGGATAATAACACCACAAGGGTACACAGTTCAGCCAAACCAACACAGTTGGGTTTATCAGGAGAACAACGGATCAGTCAAGCCAACAAAGTTGGGTTTATCAAGCCATCCAAGAGCTGGGAAATGCTAAATGCTAAGCTAGTGAGCTCGTTGAAGAGATGCAGACACCCACACTACAGCCAACCTGGCTTCTAGAACACCCACACACACCCAACACAAGGAAACTGGTACCTTCTCTGCAACACAGTCCCTCAGACCTTGATCTCCCTTCCAATGCTATTCAGGGGTTGTGGAGAAGAAAGCCAGCTCAGTGCCTCTATCTGTGTGATTCTCAACCCACCAGGTTTATCAAGCACCTCAGGCCCTCATTCACCACTCCAATGTAGTCCGAGGAAAAAACCACTGCATGCAAGAAACCAACAGCTATTCAATCTTTTACAGGGGAAAAACATAGTCAATCATACATGGGAAAACAACATCCCACAAAAACTATCAAACCACAGCTCCTGATCCTCAAGACAATCGATTCTCAATCTATGAGTGAGGGGAAAAAGACAGCCAAGGAAAAAAGTGGAATAGACCACCACCCCCACAGCATAGGGACTCACAACATCCAATTGATCCTCAATACAATCATTGTAGAATTTGCATAGATCAGAAAAGGGTAAAATAACAAACTACCACTCTATATGGGAAAGAAAAAATGCAACCCCACTTAACTATTGATGCCATTATAGCCTTGAATCAACGGTGGACATAGTAGAACAATACGCAGTCTGAAATTGATGCAAAAAGATACAAAACTCTACGTGAACAGAGGAATAATGTTTTCTCCGATTAGCAAGGGGTGTGTGAAGGAATGGAGAACCCCCAAACAATGAATTGGGGATCTTTTAACTCATTTTGCATGAAAAAACTGAACAGACTCATGATCTGGTTAGTGGGAAGACCATCTGAACGTCGTGGAGAGTGAGAGTAGGCATGGGTGTGGTATTTCTACTAGCAAATCGCTTCCCCAACTAACAATGGAAAACTAAGGTGGTGGTGAGCAAAAGAGAGTGGGACACATGGATTCTCCCCCATGACTCAATGTTCAACATCCCCCCCTTCCTTATCCTTAGGAATCATGACCCTTCTCAATTTAGTTGCGGTGAACATAGTTGGTTGGGTTATTTAATTAAAATGCACATTTACATGATGTCACAATTTCATATATGCTGTATGTCTCGATATAACATCGGTGACCATTCCAATCCGAAACATAACATAACTAAATCGATGGTGGGGCCTTTTGCCTTAGCTCTGCACTATGATTATTTACAATATATGTATCATATATATTTTATGCAAGCGAGGTTTAAAATGGGGTATTACATTCCCCTCCCCCTTCAATAGCACTGTCCTCAGTGCTTTTACAAAATTTGAACAAAATGCTACACTGGTACTGCCTCAGTGTTTCGTAGAATTGAACAAAAATGGATGTGCCAATCACATGGCATCCTCCAGCTCCCACGTAGCCTCTTCAGGTCTATAGTGCTCCCATTGCACCTTTACCTGTCCTATGGCTCGGTTCCGTAGCTTTGTGACCTTCCTGTCAAGGATGCACATTGGCTTGAGTTGGAACTCTCCCTCGGGTTCCACCTGAATCACATCCCAATTTATCACATGGTTAGGATCATGTACATATTTATTAAGAAAAGAAACATGAAAAACATTATGAGCTCTAGTACTAGCGAGCAATGCAAGTCTATATGCAACTGGCCCTATTATTTCAAGCACTTCAAACAGCCCATAGTATTTAGGTGTGTTGGCTTATAAACTGTGCATACCCAGGTTTACTTTATTGTACCAACAAAAACCCTAGATCACTGGCCCTTTCGGTGATAGACCGCGGAACGGACTGAAGTCTCACCCGAAGTGATCTTAGATGGGTTGGCTGAGGAATCCCATTTCCTCAACCAGGTTCTGTACCATCCTGGGTTCTCCTGACTCTACTTAACCAGTGGGATCTCTCTGCAAGGACTGGCTCTCTCTTACTAGCTGAATCTGCTACGGGACTGGCTCTTATCGCATCGCAGCTTCTAGGATGATGCACAAACTTACTCTTCTGCTTAGCTCTTAACCTATGATATCTCACACTGCAGCCTCCCCGACAGTGCGATATCACTTTTCTACACTGCGATACTTCCTATAGTGAGACTCGATATACTCAACAACTCTCAAGGTCCGAGGGATTCCTCTCTGGGTATAATAGCTCAGTTAACCTTCATCAAGGTGTTAAACGACTTCACTAGCCTCTACAGTCTAACACGCTTAACATTAATCACACTCAACTTGCCTAACTAAATATATAGAAGTCACTTAACACAATAAATGTTACTATCTGAGTCAAGCACTGATAAACTCACATACAGAATACTTAACGCATTCAGCTCGCATTTAACCTTCTATGTTAGTGCAACTGAAGGATAACATACATACATTCATTAACTGATAGCAAAGTTCATGCAATGAATAACAGATAGCAAATAAGCATAGCACAATCACATGAAACAGTCGTACAACACACGGATTTTACGTGGTTCACTTCCAGGGAGGAAGCTACATCCACAGGAACTATGTTTCTATTATATCTTGAGAGAGTACACACAGTTCCCCTGCAACCTCTTATGCAGCTTGAGATATTCTGGGAAACTCCACGCACTCAGCTGGGAGCCCTTCTCTCTTAGATCTCTTCTCTTTCTATATTTCTTCTTCTTACAATATATTGTTTCTCTCTCTCTCTCTCTCTCAATCCCTGTGGATTGTTACATTCATTCTCAAGGAGTCAGCTACTGGTTACAGTAAGATAACTACAGACTTAATAACAGAACCAGAGCTTGACTCTTTCTCAATATCTTGCAATACTGATGATAACTAGCTATCTGTCTATCTCTCTAACTGTCTAACTAGCTAACGAACGTATCTAAATTATCTAACCCTTCATAATACAAAATACATGCTTAAATAGGTGGCCCGAAGGTCTCACCATGATACAAAACTGTGGGCCTATCCCAACAGTAACCCAAAACNTGTCCTACCTGTACTTTGAACTGCCACTTATTGGTCACACTGCAGCTCTCTGCAGTATTCCATGCTTCCCGGCGCTGATCGTGGGTATGGGCGCCGCTTCCTCGGTTTCTCCCCTTCTGTCCTTTGTCTTTAATACCTCAGCCCACTGCTCCTTCTCCATTCATGAGGGTAGTTGAGCCCTCCTGTCATCGTTGCTTCCTTAAATGCAGTGGTTGAGCTCCCTTCTCGGCTGCTTCAGGTACTATTTCCTTTGACTTTCTTGTTCCAATATAGAAGCTTTTCCTATAGCTACGGGGCCCTGCTCCAACAGTCCCCTAACACTTACTTGTGGCTCGTCCCTGACCCACTAACATCGGGTTTCTTTTTCTGTAGCTTCTCCTTGGCTTCCTGCGAAGTCCTTGTGAATCTCTCCCTGAGTCCTGCGACATCTTTGTCCATAGCTTCGACACAGTCTTGTGCCACTTCAAGCATAACTTAAGTAATCATGGGGTCTTCTGTGCTATCAATTTCACTTTTTCTTGTATTGAACTCCTTGACCTTCTGCTCAACCGCATCGACCAGCTCTGCGATTTGTTCCTGATACGATTGAAGCATATTACTGAATTGTATTTCTTTTTCTCGCAACCTCTACGCTTCCTATTGAAAACGGTTCATCTCTGCCGTCTTCTTCATCTTTGCAAGAGATCCTAAGCTCTTGACTTCTTCCTTCATTGCTGCTACTGCATTTTCTATGTTTTGGATGCTCTGCTGCAGTTCCAGTCTATCTGGGAGCTCTTCTAGCTCCGACCATGTCTTCGTCGCATCAGCTAGCAATGACTCTGCATCATCTATGTGACACTTCATCTATATTGAAGTGAGTCTAAAGGTCTATGCCCTTTCTTCCTTGTCTGCCTTAGGCGTTCCTGGGGGTTGAGCCTCAAGCTTAGCAATCTGCGCCTTGTGGTCTTCCTCCATATTGACCATTGTCTCTTCCAGAGCCTTTGCTCTATCTGCAATTCTTCTTACTTTATGTGTTATAGGAAAGGCAAAATCGATGTTACACTGAGGTAACTCCAATGCGATGTTCTACAAGACCTGACTGAGATCATGTTCTCTTTCTTCATATACTCTTAACTCCTCCACCTTTGTCTGAAAGCTTGCGGTGAGCTCTGCATTCTGTTGTCTCAGCTGCGTGTTCTATTTATAAGTTGCAAGATCTCTATCCCTAAGCTCTGTGGCTATCTATTGTTGGATCATCTGTATTTGATCAATAGGGAACTGTGCCAGATTAACCTCAACAGGTTGTCGAACCTGTATCTATACATCAATCATCGAAGCAGGGAATCGGATGCTCCCTGGCAGTATCAAAACTGTATTGGTGCGATCCTTTGCAACGACTTCCTCACAGAAAATCAATGGTGTTGAGATTTCTCCTGCTGTCACCTTGACTGGCTGAGTCTGCATCATGGAAGTCTTCTCAGTTAGTTCTTTCAACTCCAAAATTTGCTTATCTATTGTGCTTTGTAGCTTGTCCTGTGATGCCTGTATCGCCTGAAATGAGTCCCACATCTCCTCCTTCAATCTCGATGCGATGATATCATAGTCATCCTCTTTTAGTGTGGTCTCTGTAGTTGGATTTGAGGCTTTGAATTTTTTCCTCTTTTGTGTCGCTAGTGGCACTTCTACTGCATCTTTCCTCTTGATACCTAGCTGACATTTTCCTTTGTCTAATGGATCTAACGGTGCGGTATCTATTGGTACATTTCCTGCTGTGGCATATTCTAATGCCTTCTTCCACTTTTCATCAAAGTCTTTGATGACATCTTCTACGTCCTGCGCTGTCATCCTGAACGAACCAATAGCCCAGTTATCCATTCTAAACCCTTTCAGCCTCAGATAGATTGTATGCATGTCCGCAATAAAATCAAGCCGATTATTATAAATGTCAACAACCTCTGTGTTGATCTGCGGTGTCTCTTGGATGACTCACTGCAACAACTTATAGTATTCATAGAATACTATCATATTGATCTTTTTCTTGGCTGGACTGTTTTTTTCCGATAATTTTGCATAGCGAACGCCTCTGCACTCTCCACCTCGTAGCTGTAGGAACTAGGTATGGGGCGGCTCTCTCCACCCGATGAATGCACATAATATAAGTAGCCACGAGAAATGGAAGGGGTGGTTTGGCTCATCCTGCACTATCAAACAATCTTGAAGAAAAATATTTAATAAAAACAAACACCAATTAAATTGTTCACCTTCTGCAACCTGCACGACAAGGTGAATTACTAATCCTGTGACTTCTTTCAGGCGTACTTTGGTTAACAATCTTCCTGCAAGAAGACTGGCTGTAAATCTGAGTGTATCATCTGCTAAAGCTATGATGTCATAAGCCCAACCTCCTCTTTCTATATTGTACTTATTAACGAGAAGTGCTGGTAGCTTAGTATCCTTGCTTTTCCCTGATATATGTGTCTGAGGGTCCTTACCGATCTTGGACAGCCCAGTGATGCATTGTATCAAATCAACGTTCAGGTCAACCCTGTTACCCAGCCATAGGTAACCTCCATGTACATAGGAAATTAGCACACACACCATGGCATTAACCTCTTCACCTCGTCGAAAATGTGGTATTCTCAACAGCCTGACTGCTCAAGAATATGGACATGTTCCATAGGAACAAACTCATCTGCATCGGTCCTCAGGTTCCTCTGAACCGTAAGATACTGATCCGACCGAAACTAAGGATATGTCTTACTGTCTCCAAGGTTATAGTCTATAAATTTGATGACATGGACATATCCTAACAGTTCTCCATCTTTTGTTACATGAGGATCAATCGGTGGTAGCGGAATAGGAAACTTAGCACCCTTGGGAATGGTTACCTCTGGTGCATCATCAACTCACGGCACAATGTATACTGTTGCCATATGAACTTCTTCTTCCTGCTCTGGGATGGACTCTTCTACTATTTGAGCTTGACTCCTCATCCTTGGCGTCTGTCTGACCTGTGGTGCACCTAATTTCACAACCCTAGGTGGCATCGTCATAGCAGACTCGAGGCCACCACGCTGGAATCGTCGCACAACATCTTCTAAAGGTTCTTTCTTGGACATAAACCATCTGGTGCAGTACTCTGGACTTGTAATGGCTGTGAAAATGGGGAAACTAGCACTCTGTAACTGGAGTATCTCTACACAGGGAAAACTCTACAAATTACTCTATAACTCTCAGAAATCGCAAAATTAACCCTTCTGTCTGAATGCTCTATGCATTTGTAGTGAAGACGATAATATCTAAAGCAACGGTCGCTTAAGCTAGACCCGTTGGAGGAATTTATTGCATGGACAAGACAACACCCGGCGCCCCGATCCTCATTAAGTGCTAAAAATCTGATCAAATCTCCCTTGAAAATTGTGTATAGGCACCGGTTTCGACCAAGATTTACCAAATCTAAGACAATCCTTGTACTGTTTCCAAATATAGGGCAACGTATACTTGTCATATCTATATTAATTGCTTGTCAGAGGACGAAGTGACTGGCCCTATGTCCCTTTTCAAAATTGTCTTCATGGCACGGGGAACATTGCCTCGCTGTGATGTCACACTGCATTGTCCTTAACCAAAAAGTTGGCGTGAACTTCGCAACGTTCAAAAAATATGCAACATCCTATGACTTGCACAAAATAAACTTTCCTGCTGCGATTCCTCCTACTTGGAATTTTTTATTTTTTATTTTTTTATTTTTAGTGTAGACTACTTATGGGTGCGATGCCTTCTTTCAACTACACTAGACATCTGCACCACTTAGTTCTTTGAGTTAGGGCTGGGAGGTGGAGTGGCTATCACTATAAAGCTTAATCCTACTGCCATTAATCAAAGTAGGAAAAAGCTCCCCGTTCAGTTTACTGAGCTGAACAGCACCTCCGTCTGTGACTTGCTGAATTTGATATGGCCCTAACCAATGTGTCTTGAGCTTCCCTCGAAACTTAACAAACTTGCTATCATAAAGGAGCACTAGGTCTCCTATCTGAAAAATCTTTCTCTTGATGTGCCTGTCATGCCAAGATTTTTCTCATGCCTTTTGCACTTTTTGATGAAATCCTGCTATGAATCTGTCTTCTTCTAAGGCAAGCAACTGCGCTAGTCTTTCGTTCATCATCTCTGTATCAGCCAACTCGGTAATTTGAGCAATTCTTAAACTGGGAATAATATATTCCATAGGCATAACAACCTCTTGTCCATACACCAAGCTAAAAGCTGTGTGTCTTGTAAGTTTCTTGCATGTAGTCCTATAAGCCCTTAATACAACATTAACCCTGAGGTCGCAATCATCTCTTTGGTTGTTACAGATCTTAGTAAGAGCATTTTCTAGAATCTTGTTAAAGGCCTCCACCATACCATTAGCTTGTGGGTGGTAGGGAGTGCTCTTATGATGTTGTATCTAAAATTCCTCCGTCAAGGCCTGAATAGTGCGATTCAGAAAGTGTGTGCCTTGATCACTCATCAAAATTGGTGAACATCCAAATCTACTTATGATGTTTTCAAAAATGAACTGTGCAGCTGTAGCAGCATCACAATTCCTTATTGCTTTGGCCTATGCCCACCTGGTGAGGTATTCTATTCCTGTGATGATGTATCTCGCACTAGTTCATTTCCCTAGTGGGTTGATAGGACCCATGAAATCTATATCCCACTTGTCAAATGCCCACAGCGTAATCTATGGTCGCAGTGAAATTTCATCTCTCCACGAAGGTTTTCTTATGCTCTGGTAGATATCGCAGCATCTGCAAAACTCCTTAGTGTCTTTGTGCAAAGTAGGCCACCATAATCCCACAGCTAGAATTTTCTGAGCAGTCGGCCTTCCTGCAAAATGTCCTCCTGCGGTACCTGAATGTGCTTCTCTGATAATGGCCTCTTTCTTGTGCGGCATAACACATCTGCACAGGACTTCATCTGGATCTAACTTATATAAATTTCTTGCGACCAAAGTGAAATCTGCTGCTTTAACAAGTAACTGTTTCTTTTGCTACTTAGTAAACTCAAATGGTGCCCACCCTGTAGTGAGAAAGTGAATAATATCTACGTAATACTCATCTGCGATATGGATAAAGAACAATTGTGCATCCGGAAAATTATCCTCTAGATTACTTGGTTCTTCTCCTAAGTCTATTCATGACAGGTGATTAGGTCCGACATTCAATCTTCCTGGTTTTACAATAATTGCAAAATCATACTCCTGAAATAGGAGTAACCATCTGCAAATCCTTCCCCCTAATACTGGCTTATTGACCAAATACTTTAAAGTGGAATGGTCAGTGAACATCTTGAATGGGGCACCCAACAGGTAGTGCCTAAACTTCTGTAGAGCATACACCATAGCTAATCCTTCTCTTTCTATAGTGGTGTAGTTCTTTTCTACGGTAGATAACTTTCTTCTTGAGTACGCGATAGGGTGATCGATACCCCCTTCTCCTGGCTGTGTTAAGACAATCCCCAGTGCGATGCCAGATGCATCCACATGTACATGAAATGGTTTGTTCCAATCTGGAAATACTAAGATGGGTGCTGTAACCATATTCTCTTTAAGAGTGTCTAAAATTTGCTGGCATTCCTCATTCCATAGGAATTTTGCTTCTTTCTTTAACAATTTTTTCATAGGTGTTGTGATCTTTGCATAGCCTTTAATGAATTTTCTATAATACCCTTTATGACCAAGCACTGTCCTCAATTGCTTGACTAAGTTGGGTGCTAGGAGATTTACAATGATGGAAATCTTTGCAGGATCTACCATCAAGCCTTGTCTGCAAACAATATGACCCAACAAAATACCAAATGGTGCACAGAATATACATTTATTCAAGTTAAGAGAAATCTAATATTTCCTACATTTCTCTAACATGAGCCTTAAATCTCCTATATGCTTTTTGATTAATCCAAATATAGTCCAATCATCGAAATAGACTTCTAAGAATTTATGGATGTATTCCTTAAAGACAACAACTACTACTCTAGAAAAAATAGCTGGTGCATTTTTAAGACCAAAGGGCATTACCGTATACTGGAATGAGCCCCATTCTGTTGCAATGGTGGTCTTATGTCAATCTTCTAGATGGATTCTTATCTGGTGATAGCCTGAAAATCCATCAGTGAATGAGTAGATCTCCTATCCTCCTACATTGTCTAAAAATTCATCAGTGAAACGTGTCAGAAACGGGTCATGAAGCGATGCGTTGTTGAGTTTGTGCAAATCGACACAAATCCTAATTTCTCCTTTAGTTTTCTTTTCCTACACAACCATGGGACTAACCCATTTGGTCTCTTCTACTGGCTCAATGATGCCTGGTTCTAGCATCTTATCAATCTCATCTTTAAATTTTTCTTTATTACAAGGATTTAATTTGTATGGACACTGCTTAACTGGCCTAGCATCCTCTTTCAAAGGTATCCTCATGACTCCCAAATCTCCTACTATTCCCTTCATTTCTACAAACTTAGTAGGAAATAAGTCTTGATATTCATGTAACAAATCTGCGATGTGTCCTACCATTTCATCATCCCAATAGTCTCCAATAGAGGAAAACTTTGGTTTTGTTTCTGTGCCAATATTGATCTTTTTAATCTTAATAGGCTCTGTAATAGCTGGAATCTCTAACTTTGGTCCCTCAACTTCGCGAGTCCCTTCTGACTCTGGAATGTTGATACTGCGAGGATTCTCATCCTCATCACCTGGCTCTTCTGTGAAGTTGTAACACTCTAGTGCATGCTCTAACTGGATAGTCCAATCAGGCTGAGTATATAGTGGTAGGGTACAGTCATCAAATATCTCAGTCTTTATAATCTTTAGAGCCTGATCAATGCTTGGATACTCAAATTCAAAAGTGAAAGTGAGTAGAAAGCTGTCTATCATAACTGGCCATGTAATCGTTCCTCTGTGCAACTCTGTCTCAGTGTACCAGTTCCTTGGGACTGTGTCTAAAGTGTGAATGAATAGGTGAACCCATTCATCCTCTGGAATGTTCGACCAATTCTGTTCACAAATCGTAATATGTGACCTGGGGTCACTTTCTCTTGTATATTTCTGCTTGAAACGCTCCTTGTTAATATAGAATCTGATCACCATCAATCTCTTAAAATCATCCCATGATGCGATATTTTCTTTATGTGCATACCACCATCTTGCAGGTGTGGCTCTTACTGCAAGGTCAATAGCTTCCATCCTTTGCTCATGAGGGATTTCCTTCTCAAACTACTGTAAAACGTCATTGACATCCGCTAACCCATCAAACAACGAAATATCCTTAATCTCTATGCCAATCCATCGCAGTGACTTAGTCATAAATGCACATTTGCGAGCTGAGACTTCATAAAGTCTATTCTGCCAATTTTCTAAACCAACATCTGAATCTGATGCACATGAGCTATTGCATCACCAACTAATATTTCCTTCTGCGGTGGGGTTGATGTAATCACTCTGGTTAGCAGTCATCTGATAGAAGATCTCCATATTACGCACATCTTCCTCTGCTCTGATAGGTTCAATGTATCGAGGACCCTGAAAAGGATCCAACGGTACAATGACTCGAATCTGTTTATCCTCAAAGGTCATTTGTCTTTTCTTCAAATCGATAACAGCCATGTTATCAATTTCCCAATCAATACCTAATAAAGCTGGATACGGTCTTCTATCGCCAATAATTTCTATGACTTCAAAATCTGCAAAGCTGTGAACTCCATCAATATTAACTGGTACTTGCGGTAATCAACCCAGTGCCGATACCCTCTGCTGATTGGCTAGTCACAGATGGATAGGTGATCTAGCTAACTTAGGGCTACCCATATGTTCCCATGTTTGTTTAGTAAGAACATTTACCTCTGATCCTAAATCTAGGATTACCTCATCCATTTCAAAATCTCCAATTTGTGCTGTGAGTCTCATTTCTCTTCCTGTTTTTGTATGGCCCATAATATTATGAACAACACACTGCATACTGATCAGGGAAGAAGACTGATGATACTGATCTATGATGCGTTGAATCTCTCCTATGGCTTTCTCATTTCTTACGAGTTTCAAGTAGCTCCGCAGGAAGGATTGTACACTTCCTGTCAACTCATCCTCTTCGCACCTTCCCGATGTGGTAGCCTACGATGTCTGCACAGGACTAACACCACAAGGTTTTTGTTGTTGTATGCCCCTACGAGGAAATATATGCGATCCTGCTAGTGTAGGGTCAGTAAAGAAATTTTTAGCTTGCTGAAATGTTTCTTTGTTCTTCTACAGGTCAAGTGGTGTAGATTTATCAGTTGCTTTACGCACCCACTTTGGACCTATATTCTTTTCAGCATCCTGCGATGTCTTACTAGTAGAAGCACCACTGCAAGTCACAATATTGACTCTTGGTTCTGGTTCTTTCTGCTCGGCAGCAATAAGCTGAATATTCTGGTTTACTGATAGCTTAGGATCCTTAATCTTGGCTATCAAGATAGGACATTCTTCTATAGTATGATCATACGACTTGCAATACTTACATGTTGTAGTAGGGTTCTGACAATCTCTAGCATAATGTCCTACAACTCCACAGTTGTAACAAACAATCGGTCCAGGGCCACAGCCAAAGCCCCCACCACAGCCTCGTCCTCTGAATCCTCCACCACGACCATCACGAGCCGGTTCATGCTATGGTCCTGCTGCTGGTCTTGATGTCTCTAACTGGACTCTGTAGAAGTCATGTTTTCTCTCTATCATGAGATCATAAGCTCTGCAATTATTTTCATCATGTCCTACTAACTTACAGAAGTTACAGTATAAATTCTTAGGAGTTTGTACATACTTCTGAAGTAAAGGGAATTCCTATGGTCTATGTCCTCTTGTTCTATAGATTTCACACCATGGCCCTTGAGTCTGTACTAAGGGGTTAGGAGCCCCACTTGCTATATATTCCACAAATACTAGACAGTTATATTTGGTATGGCCATGTCCTTTACACTTTGTACACCATAATTCTTGTTCAACCTCTTTTCCTTTCTTAATCTCATGTAGTTGTAAAGTGAGATTGGATAACTGATTCTGTAAATTTGTCATACCTGCACTAGTAGCTAGAGGTGAAGCCTCTAGTTTCATTGCCATCTCCAATGCTTCATCCTACGTATGGAGTTTCTGTTGCATTAGTGGAAGTCTAATATGAGGGAGTAGTGCTGCGATGAACCATTCCTTATGCTGCTCCGACGCAAACTCAAAACTAACTTGGTCTATAAGAGCTTTAAATTTCTGATCAAAATCCCATACTGGCTCTGTGGGTAACTGTTTGATGTCTTTAAGTTCTGTGATACATTGTGACTCAGATTTAGGTTTCTTAAATTCCTTAATCATTGCGGTCCTGACCTCTACGAGTGTTCTAATCTGCGCTGATGTATACTTCATATACCATGTTAAATCTCTTTCTCTAAGTGTAGTAGCCAACTGGACAAGCTTAGTATTGTCATCCTGGATCTGTTTAATGGTCCATACAACTTCACATAGGAACCAATGTTGTTTCGGGTCTTCTGCCCCTGTACCCCTGAAGGTAGGTAATTTCATGTCATCCCCCATTCTATTTCTACGAGGTGGATTCTGGTTTGTTGTATTACTACCACTTGGAGGTATAAATGTAGTATGTACTATGTGTGAACTACTATATGGAGTTCATGCGGGATTATTCTGAGTCCCGGTTTGTTTCTGTGGGGTATAAGGGTAGTAAGGGATACCCCCTACTGTGTTTTCTCTATTATTTTGACTCTGTTCTCTAGTACTTGTTGAACTGTCTTCAAAGAAGGAAGATCTGAAATCTACTTTATTTCTTTTACCGCTATGTGTACATCCAATTTCTTCAGAATCACTCTCAAACTCTTGTGACATTACACTTACTTAACTTACTCATATGAGAATATATCCGGTACTCTTTTTTCATACAATAACATCTTAAGGAACAAATTCAAAGAGTTCAAGTACTTACCACGATATCCTTTGAATAAGTACCTCTCTACTTCACTGAAACTCTTTCTTTAATCAACTGCAAACTCTGTAATGAAACCTTCCAGCAAACTCGCAAGCCAGAAGTCTACTGCCCACGAAATAGGATTATATACGCTCTTCATGGTGTGAATCAACTCCGGTGTCTAGACAATGTTTTATTTCTTCTTGAATACGTGGTTATCAGTCAACTTTGACAACCAATTGTACAACTCATTTGCATAGGTCACAAAAAATATCTCATGCAGGTCTGTGAAGATATGTTTCTGTAACCAGTCCTCTATACTAAGCCTAGGACTCTTGTTTTATTTTGCAGCAAATTCTCTTTCCTTAGACTCAAACCATTGGTTAAGTTCTTCTTTAGTAGGATGCCAACAGAACATCAGCTCTTCAATTTGTTCAAAACTGGCATCAGAACCATTTGTTGGTTTCTAAACTGTGCAGACCCGGGTTTACTTTATTGTACCAACAAAACCCCTAGCTCACTGGCCCTTTCTGCGACAGACTGCGGAATGACTTGAAGTCTCACCTGAAGTGATCTTAGATGGGTTGGCTGAAGAATCATGTTTCCTCAACCAGGTTCTGCAGCATCCTGGGTTCTCCTGACTCTACTTAACCAGTGGGATCTCTCTACAAGGACTGGTTCTCTCTTACTAGCTGACTCTGCTACGGGACTGGCTCTTATCGCATCGCAGCTTCTAGGATGATGCGCAAACTTACTCTTCTGCTTAGCTCTTAACCTAATATATCTCACACCGCAGCCTCCCCAACAGTGCGATATCACCTTTCTACACTGTGATACTTCCTATAGTGAGACTTGATATACTCAACAACTCTCATGGTCCAGGGGCTTCCTCTCTAGGTATAATAGCTCAGTTAACCTTCATCAAGGTGTTAAATGACTTCACTAGCCTCTACAGTCTAACACACTTAACATTAATCATGCTCAACTTGCCGAACTAAATATACAGAAGTCACTTAACACAGTAACTGTTACTATCTGGATCAAGCACTGATAAACTCACATACAAAATACTTAACACATTCAGCTCACATTTAACCTTCTATGTTACTGCAACTGAAGGATAGCATACATACATTCATCAACTGATAGCAAAGTTCATGCAACGAATAGCAGATAGCAAATAAGGATAGCACAATCACATGAAACAGTCGCACAACACACGGATTTTACGTGGTTCACTTCCAGGGAGGAAGATATGTCCACAGGAACTGTGTTTCTATTATATATTGAGAGAGTACACACAGTTCCGCTGCAACCTCTTATGCAGCTTGAGATCTTCTGGGAAACTCCACGCACTCAGCTGGGAGCCCTTCTCTCTTAGATCTCTTCTCTTTCTATATTTCTTCATCTTACAATATATTCTTTCTCTCTCTCTCTCTCTCTCAATCTATGCGGATTGTTACATTCATGCTCAAGGAGTCAGCTACTGGTTACAGTAAGATAACTACAGACTTAATAACAGAACCAGAGCTCGAATCTTTCTCAATATCTTACAATACTGATGATAACTAGCTATCTGTCTATCTCTCTAATTGTCTAACTAGCTAACCAACTTATCTAACTTATCTAACCCTTCATAATACAAAATACATGCTTAAATAGGTGACCTGAAGGTCTCACCATGATACAAAACTGTGGGCCTATCCCAACAGTAACCCAAAACCCTAACCGTGACAGTCGGCCTATCTGTACTTTGAACTTCCACTTACTGGTCACACTGCAGCTCTCTGCAGTCTTCCACGCTTACCGGCGCTGATCATGGGTATGGGAACCGCTTCCTCAGTTGCTCCCCTTCTATCCTTTGTCTTTAATACCTCAGCCCTCTACTCCTTCTCCATTCATGAGGGTAGCTGAGCCCTCCTGTCGTCACTGCTGCCTTAAATGCAGTGGTTGAGCTATCTTCTCAGCCACTTCAGGTACTATTTCCTTTGACTTTTTTGTTCCGATATAGCATATTTTCTTATAGCTGCGGGGCCCTGCTCCAACAAGGTGATATCTTGGAACAAGTTCCAAGCTTCAAGGAACTTTCCTTTGCTTTCACTCTAAGGTAAACATGATCCCCAACACTAAACTCTCTGTTCATCCTATGCTTATCTGCATAGTTTTTCTGTCTGTCATGTGCTTCCTTCAGATTCTTCCTAATCTTTATAACCTCTTTCTCCATTTCCTTGAGAAATTCTAGTCCAAGCACAACTCTGTTCACTGGGTTATCCCAAGTCACTGGTGTCCTACACCTTCTTCCATACAAAGCTTCATACAGACTCATCCCCAAGGATGCCTACTATCCATTGTTGTAATCAAACTTTACCAAGTGTAAGTAATCTTCCCACTTGGTTGGTTTGTCCATCACATACATGCGAAGCATATCTTCAAGCACCTAATTAACTCTTTCTGTCTTCCCATCTGTCTGAGGATGGTATGCAATGCTGAAGTTTAACTTTGTACCCAAATCCACAAAAAACACTTTCCAAAAATTGGAAGAGAACTTGACATCTCTGTCAGAAACTATTGCCTTTGGAAATCCATGCAATTTGAAAATCTCCTTCATGAAGATCTTTGCAATGTCATCAGTCTTATGTATATACTTCACTGGTATAAAATGTGTTGCTTTTGTCAACTTGTCTACTACAACCATGATAGAATCATGTTGTCTCCAAGTCATCGGCAATCCTGTAATAAAATCCATGGAAATAACTTCCCATTTCCTTTCTGAAACTGGAAAAGGCTCCAATAAACCTGCTGGGTGTTGATGCTCAACCTTTACCTGTTGACATTTCATGCACCTTGAAATGTATTCAGCCATGTCATTTTTCATACCTAGCCAAAAGTACTGCTTTCTAGCTATAGCAATTGTCTTCTTATATCCTGGGTGACTAGAATACGGAGCTTGATGGATTTCATCCATAACAACTCTCCTCAAATCTGCTACATTCAGAATATAAATTCTTCCTTTATAAGTAAGAAGTCCATCTTCTTCCAATTTATATCCTTCATACTTCTTCTCAAGACTTTGCTGCTGCAATTTATCTTTTACCTACTCATACAATTCATTTTCGGCAACGCGATTAATAATCTGCTGCCTCAAATCTGATTGGAAAATACTAAGAGATTCCACATGCATTTCCTGCACCTTCCTACTGAGTGCATCAACTACCTTGTTTTCTTTTCCTTTTATGTGCTTGATTTCGAAATCAAACTCACACAAAAATTCTAGCCATCTCGCTTGCCTAGCATTCAGAGTGGGCTGATCAAATAGATACTTTAGACCACAATGGTCTGTTTTGAGCTCAAATATTCTACCCATCAAGTAATTCCTCACCCTCTTGAGAGCATGTACTATGGCTGCAAGCTCTATATCATGAGTGGTATAGTTATTCTCATGCTCCTTCAGCTTTCTTGACTCATAGCATATCACATGTTTGTCCTACATAATGAATCCTCCAATCCCTTGTCTGCATGCATCGGTACACACCACAAAATATTTCTCTGGATTTGCAACTTTCAATACTGGTGCACTGGCAAGAATATTCTTCAACGGCTGGAAGCTTTCTTCACACTCCGAAGTCCATTCGAACTTTGTCCCATTCTTCTACAAAGAAGTGATGGCATGTGCAACCTTGGAAAATCCTTCAATGAATCTCCTGTAGTATCCTGTAAGTCCCATAAAAGATATTCATACGTCACATTTCTTGGAGTAGGCCAATTCATAATGGCTTCAATCTTTTCAGGGTCCACAGATATACCCTCTTATGAGATAATGTGACCCAAGTACTGAATTCTATCCCCGTAGAAGTCACACTTGCTCAGTTTTGCATACAACTGATGTTCCCTGAGCACTTGCAATGTCAGTCTCAAATGCTCTTCATGCTCCTCCTCATTCTTGGAATAAACAAGAATTTTATTTAGGAAAACAAGAACAAAATTTTCTAAATACTTACTGAAGACACCGTTCATAAGGAACATAAATGTAGCTGGTGCATTTGTGAGACCAAATGGTACCACTACAAACTCATAATGTCCATACCTTGTCCTGAACGATATCTTATGAATGTATTCATCCTTGATTCTCACCTGATGGTAATTGGACCTCAAGACAATCTTGGAAAATACCTTTTCACCTCTCATTTGATCAAAGAGGTCATCAATCCTAGGCAAAGGATATTTATTCTTCATAGTAACCTTGTTCAACTGTCTGTAATCAATACATAACCTGAGTGTACAATCTTTCTTCTTCACAAACAGAACTGGTGGTCCCAAGGAGACACACTTGGTTGGATATACTTCTTTTCCAACAAATCTTGTAGTTGCATCTTCAACTCTAGCATCTTCGGTGTACTCATCCTGTAGGGTGTCTTGGACACTGGTGCTGCTCCTAGCACAAGTTCAATGGTGAAATCAATGTCCCGCTTTGGAGGAAGTCCTGGAATCTCATCAGTAAACACATCCATGAATTCCTGTAACACCTGATAGTACCCCAACATATGAGTTTCATCTCTTGTTGGTTCCAGAATATGAGTTGCATACAACTGGAAACCTTTCATACAAAACTTCTTCAATTGCATTGCTGAAACGTGTCTTACTAAAATTACCTTCGGAATACCTTTCACAACTACCAAGTTTCCTTCTTCATCCATGCATTCAAATTTTTTGTTATAATAGTCAAGTTTCACTCTGTGAGCTTCTAACCAATCCATTCAAATGAGAACATCATAGGAACCAAGCGGTAGAACATTTAGATCTACCCAAGTGATCAATCCATTCATAACCAATGGACGTTTCTCCACCACTTCATTGACCTTTCTCTTAGTTCCAGTGGCTAGCTGAACTAACCAAGATTTCCTATGCTTTACCTTATTAAAAGCACAAATATCCACTACTCTAGGAGTGATGTAAATTTGAGTAGAACCAGGGTCAATCAAAATAGAAATAGATTGTTCAACAATCTTACCTGCAATTTCAACCACAGTTGACTGGTGATCTTCCTGGCGGTTCTCTAGTGCTACATAAATTCTAGGGACTGCTCTTGCTACTTGACCCACTATTTCTGCTCCCTGAATTTTATAAGTTGGCCTTGCACTCTAATTCTCGAGCGAGCAAGTCCTGCGCATGTGGGGTCCTCCACATCTCCAACATTGAAGCGGTCCCCTATTTTGTGGTGGATCTTTAGGTTTTCCACTTGTCACTCCAACTGGATTACTTGCAGCTTGGGATGGCTGCTTCTGCTGATTCCTGAATCTAGAAGGTTTGAATCCTTTCTTCCTTTGATCAAACTTCTCATTCTTCTTGTCCTTCCATGCCTTATGGTAATCAGGCTTACCTTTTCTTTGCTCATAGCAATACTTAGCCTTCCTTATCACTTCTTCAAGAGTTCTTGGTTCATAAAACTCAATTCTATCTTTGTAAGATTGAAGCAATCCACTCAAAAACCATTGGACCTTCACTTTTTCATCTCTGATGTACCAGACATACCTCAACAATTCCAATAACTTATTTGCATATTCATCCATGGTCTACTGTCCCAATCTCAGCTCATGGAACTCCTTAATCTTGTCATCATTATACCTGTCAAAGAGGTATTTCTGCTTGAAATATTTCTTGAGTTGTTTCAACTTCAGTTTCCTTTCACTGATTCTCTTTACTTGCTTGAATTTTTCCCACCAAATGGATGCCTGTCCATTCCGATTGAATATGGCAACTCTTTCCTCCATGTTTCCTAAATAATCCCATACTTGGAATTACTTCTTTACCCCAAGAAGCCAAGCTTCAACTTCTTGTCCCATCTTTATCTCACCATCAAATGTAGGAGGTTTAGCATTCCTAAATTCATCTCGAGAGTGATCCCTCTGGTGCCTTCTTCTTTTCCTTTTATGAGAAGATGAGCTTGTATCTCCACTGGATTATTTAGAGTTAGATGATCCACTCGAAGTCCTTCTCCTTCTCCTGGTGCTGCTCTTACTGCCTTCTCGCCCAGAGTCTATCTTTTTCTGCAAGTCTGTCAAACTCTGTAATATGGCAGCATTCAATTGATGCTGCTCTTCCTGGGCTTTTACCAAGCTTCTCATGGTGGCTGCAACCTCGAATGATGTCCCCTGGAATCTTCTTCCATTAGACTCTATGTCATCATTTCCATTACGGGCATTTTCTCCCATGGAATCTTCTGCTCGCTCGTAAGAATCTCGATCATCATACCCATCATGGGTTCTCATGACTGAACCACCTATTGCTTTACCACACTATCATTTCCGAAGTACTGCTCTTGGAATTTTTCTATAATTCTGCAATGTGTTAGTAGCAAAATGTTAGATGCATGTCATTAATATAAATCAAAACTACTTACCTTCCTGTTTTGGAAATTCATAAAACACAATTTTGCTTAAAACAAAAAAAATTCCTCTTTTTCTTTTCAGCCCTATGACCATGGACAGTCTACTGGAATTTGTTAAAACTTACTGAAAGACAGTTGGAAACTGCTTGCAAAACCACTGAGAAATTCCTTCGAAAAACCCAACTTTCCCTAGGCCCAATTGGACCTCTTCCCAGCTATTTTTCTGACATTTTGGTGGTCAAGCCAACTAACTCATCGACGGTCTGTTTATTTATTTTTCTCTGGTGTTTTGGTGAGAAAACTACTAGACTTCAAATTTTCTCCGGCGGGAAATCAACTGTTCATCGGGTGCATAGTCATTTGAGCAGACGCAATGGTGGAAAGTAATATTACTACGATTTCCGCGGGTGAACTGACTAAGCTTCCGATCAGTGATCCGATCATTAACAAATTTTTGATGCCTTTATACTCTTCAAAGTTGGGTCTCTTCCTTGCTAACTCCCTAGTGTTTTGGTGGCTGA
This sequence comes from Pseudotsuga menziesii, assembly GCA_001517045.1. Taxonomy (NCBI): domain Eukaryota; kingdom Viridiplantae; phylum Streptophyta; class Pinopsida; order Pinales; family Pinaceae; genus Pseudotsuga; species Pseudotsuga menziesii. Next base: position 65,606 of record LPNX010062471.1, read on the forward strand.
ACCTCTAATTCCTTCCACTGTATCGGGCCTGGAATCATATATCGTTCCAAAATTTATCGACGATAGCATAGACTAATCACGGTTGCATCGGCAGCTATGCTCTACGCATCGGACGATTAGTCGTTAATATTTCTGCAACGATGGCTCGTAATCGAACTATGTCTTGTGCAGCTCTTGACGCTATCGACTGTCAGAGCGACTATGCTTTTTAGGCATCGGTGCTTGGAGAACCTCGGGTAATTAGCTAACTCTTTATACAGCCGCAATGGTGGGTAGCAGAGTCACTATGTTCTCCATGGGGCACTCGTTGGCGGTCGGAGCAGTTGTTCATTGCGGCATCGGATAGTTATTGGACTAAATAGCTGCAACTGTGGTTCTCCCTCATTGAACCTTTTCCGATCGGTGATCCTATCCACTAACATTTCCTGATGGCCAATGATCTCGTGCCTTAGAGAAAATTGTGAATTTTCTTCCTCCCTTGTCTTCCGCCGCATCGGCTCTTCCATCTTCTATTATTCGGTGATGACAACGACTATTCTCTTCCGATCGACGACTGAAACACATCGGCATCGGCAAGCAGAACCTGTATGCGTCGGAGGACTAGCGCACTAGGCTTCCACAATGGCGGTGCTTTGAACCACTAATTCCTTTCGATGTTCATCGGCAATGAATACTATTAATATTTTTTGATGGCCGACGAAGTCAACACTTAGAAAAATTTCAGAATTTATGTGCCATCGGCAGTCCATCTGTCTAAGTGTTCCGATGTACCGACGGCCAAAACACTTAGAAAATTTTCCAATTTTTTCTGTCCTCACCCATTTCTCTTGGTTTCTTTCTAGCAGTAGGAAACCTGCCTTTATTAACTATTTATCATGGCCCTCTGAGGCACAAATGATGCAACATAAGCTTTGTCACTGTATCTTCACAGCCTATTCAGGCCCATGCTGCAACCAGAGATATGATACCACACTGTAACGTTCCTGACCCTCCAACTGGTGAAGAGGACGCTACGATACATCAAATCATATAGGAATATATCCCCATGAACATGGACATACATACATACACTTCTGAAGCATGATACTTACAAACATAAAACATATTACGAAGCATAATCATTCATATACACAACGAAAGAAAAATATATCAATCAACACTCATGCATATACATATCAGCATTTAATATGTATATCATAATTCATTAATGGTAAATATAATTGCAGACACAAGTCAGGCAAGAGTACTTATCTTATAGAGAACTTGTTCTGCAACCCGCTATGTCGCTGCAATGTTCCACTCAACCATAGGCCCGCGTGCTCTTTAATCTCTCAGCAACGCTACCGCCCCCCAGCCGGGCATGATTCACCAAGGAATAAGGAACTAACAGGCTTACACATAGCCAAGGATAACAACACCACAAGGGTACATAGTTTATCCAAGCCAACACAGTTGGGTTTATCAAGCGAACAACAGATCAACCAAGCCAACAAAGTTGGGTTTATCAGGCCATCCAGGAGATGGGAAAGGCTAAATGCTAAACTGGTGAGCTCATTGAAGAGCTGCAGACACCCACACCAGAGCCATCTTGGCTTCTAGAACACCCACACACACCCAACATAAGGAAACCAGTCCCTTCTCTGCAACGCAGTCCGTCAGACCCTGATCTCCCTTCTAGTGCTATTCAGGGGTTGTGGAGAAGAAATCCAGCTCAGTGGCTCTGTCTTTGTGGTTCTCAACCCACGAGGTTTATCTAGCACCTCAGGCCCTCATTCACCACTCCAATGCAGTCTGAGGACAAAACCACTACATGTAAGCAGCCAATAGCTATTCAAGCTTTTATAGGCAAAAAACACAGTCAATCAGATGTGGGCAAACAACAGCCCGCAACAGCTATGTGTGGAAAACCTATTGCAATAAACAATGAGAATGCAAAAATATTGGAGTACAAAATATATTTTATTGATCGTGGGCCACTTCAAGGGGGAAACCTCCTTTGATCAAGCTCAATACAAAATAACTCTTCGGTGCTTTCAATAGCCTCAACACATATTTATATAGTAAGTCTAATGTAAACAACTATTACTCCACATGAATGTGGGATAATGAAACCTATTAAATGGATGACTTAACAACTATTACTTACTCCCCATGAATGTGGGATAATGAAACCTATTAAATGGATGACTTAACAACTATTACTTACTCCCCATGAATGTGGGATAATACATCATACTAATTGGATGGCTTACAAAGCATATGCGTCTGAAAAAATATACCAAAAAAATAAAGAGGGGGGTTGACACGGGTTCTTAACATCCCCTCCCTCTTAGAAAAAGCTTTGTCCTCCAAGCTTTAGATGTGGAAACAACTTCTGAATCTGAAGGAGGGGTTCCCATGTAGCATCCTTTGGTTGCATGCTGGGCCACTAAATTGAATACCTTTGTGATGGACCGAGAGAGAAGCTGACAAGTGCGCTTATTGAGGATGGCCTTTGACTTTGAAACGATAGATCCTTCAATAACCCATTCTTGTAAAACAATTTTTGCGCTGATGTTGGCGCCAATCACTTGCTGAATGCAAGAAGGAGGAAGTTCCAATTTATAAGCAACATACCCAATCTTTTGAAGAACTAGATATGGACCAGAGATATTTGGAGAGAGTGTTTGATGCCCTTTGTCTTTCACGGAGGATTGCTTGTAATGCTACAGATGAAGAAAAACCATATCACCAACTTGAAAAGTGCACTCAGAATGGTGTTGATCAGCTTGTTGTTTCATGCGGGCTCTTTTCAGGTGAAGATTGTCCTGTAGGAGGTGAAGAATATGATGTCGGTTTTGAAGAACCATGTCAATTGCCTGAACTGGTGAACTATTGGGAGTGGATGGGAGGAGTACTGGAGGTGTATGACCATAGACTGCTTCATATGGAGTCATTTTAGATGTAGTATGGTAGGAATTATTGTACCACCATTCCGTGAGAGGGAGCCATTGTTCCCACTGATGTTGTTCTTCAGAGATGAAACAACGAAAATAAGTTTCCTAATATTTGTTGACAACTGTAGTTATACCCTCTATTGGTGGGTGATAAACTGAAATCATATGTAGTTTGGGGTCAAGGAGGCAAAAATGACTTGTGAAAGTTGTGTTGCGGTCTGAGACAATGGAATAAGGGATTCCATAAAGAAGGAATATCTGGGCCATGAAAATTTGTGTAATTGAAGAGGTGATATATGGATGGAGTGTAGTTTCACCCTTGTGGTGCTAACAAGGAATACATTCAGTAACCATATGTTGAATTTCAGTTTGCACCCCCTTCCAAAAGAAGTTACAGCACACCAGCTCATATGTTTTGATGAACCCAGAGTGCGTTGCTGATGGAGAAGCATGGAGTTCATAAAAGACCGCATGTTTAAGGTCTGTGCTTTGGGGAAGCACCAAACGACCCTTGTATCTAAGAGAAAATCCATCCCAAGAGGAATACGGTACCACAGAATGGTTAATAGCCAACTGTTGGATGACTTCAGATAATGAGGATTCATTGACATAGCATTGCTGAAGATAGTGTAACCAAGTTGGAAGAGGCATAGAAATAACTGAAAGAGAAACATGGGCATTAAATGTGTGGAAAAGAGCATCCATCACAAGATTGTCTTGAGCCTTCTTATAGTCATAATCCCTAAGTTTGAGAACCCATTGTTGTTGTGTTGGGGATGAGACCCATTGTTCCAGGAAATATTTCAAACTCTGGTGATCAGTCTTGATGCCGAAAGGATTCTCTACGAGGTATGGCCACCACTTTTGTATTATGTGCAAAATAGTCATAATTTCCTTCTCATATGTAGAGGTGGATAAATTATTTCCAGAAGTGCATTTTTCAATGAAGGCAATGGGATGTTCATCTTGAAAGAGGACAACCCCAAGTCCATTATCATAAGCATCATGCTCAAGAGTGAAGAGCTTGGAAAAATAAGGCATCTGAAAGGTGCATCAGAATGAAAGATCCAAGGGAGTAGCTGAGACTGCTGAAGGTTGCATCTGAATGAAATGGAGCTAAGCGATGACACCATGTGAACTTTTCTTAAGAATATTTTCCATGCGATGTGAACTGATGACGCTAAGAGACCCTGGTTGTAAGCCTCGCAATGTGTGTTTGGTACCGTTGATTGAAAACTACATCCAAAGTTCAGCAAAATCCCATAAAATGGGTCCAAGTGTGTGTAGCCATTGAGCGCCCAAAACCACATCACATTTGCCTAAGGGAAAGGAAAACATGTCAGAGCGCAAGTTATAATCCCCCATAGATATGCACACATAATGACACTTCCCTTTGTAAGGTAAGGTGCCACCATTGGCAATCATGACTTCAAAGCTGGAGCAAGGATGGATGAAACATTCAGCCTGTTTGGCGATCCTCGGGTCAATGAAGTTGTGAGTGCTACTAGAATCAATGAGTATTGTAAGGGGGATTTTTATGAAGAACCCTCTGACCCGCATAGTTTGTGGGGTGGTGACCCCGGTTAAGGCATGGAGAGATATCTCTGGTTGGTCCTCTGGAGCAGGAAGTTGTTGAATGTCACCATCATCATCTGTGAGATCCTGAGCATCATAAAAAATTTCAGGTGCTAGTGGAGAATCCACATCCAAGAGATAGAGCTTTTGCTCAACACATCTGTGTCCCCAGGTGAATTTCTTGTCACAATTATAGCAAAGCCCTTTTTCCCGACATTCCTGCATCTCCGCTTTAGATAAATGCTTGATAGGAGTGGCTCTAGGAGCTGGCAGATTTTGGGTTCTTTGAGGAACCAGAGGTTTGAATTGAACAAGAGTGGATTTGGAGCATTGTTGAGCCTAGATCTTGTCTGCTGCTAGCTTAGCCAACCTGAGGGCTTCCATCATTGTGCGGGGGAAGAACATTTTAACTTCAGAGTGTATTGCATCCTTCAAACCATTGATAAAACAACTAAGGTAGAATGCATCAGGAAATCCCTCGGTGTGATTGGCGAGTTTCTCAAATTCTATTTGATACTCCCGCATAGTGCCAGTTTGGCGAAGTTTGGTGAGTGCTCCTGTGAAGTCATCAAAAGCACTAGGACCAAATTGCTGCAAGAGGAGTTGGGAAAATTTTGTCCAGTTTTGCTCGGCATGAGCTTTGATGTACCGACAGAACCATTGAAGTGCTTCATGTTCCAAATGAAAGGATGCAATGGAGACTTTATTGAAATCAAAAGTGTTATGCAGACTGGAATATTGTTTTGCCCTATAAATCCATCCAGTCGGATCATCACCATTGAAGTGAGGAAAATCCAGCTTCGGCCTACAGTAGTGGCTAAACACTGAGAACCCAGTGTCTGCAGAAGACTCAGGCTGGCAACGGTTGTCCATGGGTGAATGCTGACGATTGAGGCCGATAAATTTTTTATCTAGATCCTTAAGTTTAGACTTGATGGCGACAAGTTCTTCTTCCATTTGTTTATTTGCTCCGGCGCGAATAACAACCATAAGCAGGTTTTTTTTTTTTTTAATAATGGGTAGAAAAGCAAAAATGGAGAGGGTTTTAGAAAATAATATTTTTTATTTGGAAAAAATTTGGGGGTGTAATTGGGGTTTTACGGGGTTTTGGACACTTTTTTAGAGACAAGAAGCAGAAAATGTGAATTTCAGAGGTGGGATGAAGGAATTGGAAAATTTGTTAGAGAGGGACAAGGAAGCAGAATTGGAAAACGAACACCATGGAAAAATTTGAAGGCGATTAGGTGAGAATCAGAGAAGTTATGACAAACTTTAAAAATTGACAAATATGGAATTTCGGCCTTGAGGAAGTGAAATTGGGAATAGGGTCCTCAATGAAGGAATATACAGAATAGTATTATGGGGGTGATTTTTTTTTTTTAAAGGTAATGGGTAGAAAAGCAAAAATGGAGAGGGTTTTAGAAAAGAAGATTTTTTATTTGGGAAAAATTTGGGGGGGTAATTGGGGTTTTACGGGGTTTTTGACACTTTTTTAGGGACAAGAAACAGAAAATGTGAATTTCAGAGGTGGGATGAAGGAATTGGAAAATTTGTCAAAGAGGGACAAGGAAGCAGAATTGGAAAACGAACACTGTGGAAAAATTTGAAGGCGACTGGGTGAGAATCGGAGAAGTTATGACAAACTTTAAAAATTGACAAATATGGAATTTCGGCCTTGAGGAAGTGAAATTGGGAATAGGGTCCTCAATGAAGGAATATGCAGAATGGTATTACGGGGGTGATTTTTATTTATTTTTTTACTCTGAAAAACTGATTTGTGGTCTGTAGCAGTGCTAGAAGCTGCATTTTATCAACAGGAAATGGAGTAAATGATCTGTGACAATTCTGAAATTTTGTACATTATCAACTGTAAATGGAGATGGACCCTAGGTATAATCGACTTCTTATTGGTTCAAAGGTAGTCACTCAGCCACCAAGGCCATCTTAGGCTTGAATATTGAGGAGTACCCCTCAATTCACAGCGCAGGTAAAACTATTAACCGCTTGGCAAAAAACGACAGCTCTTTGGTTTTCCTCGCAGATGAGAATCTAGTCAATCTGGTGGGGGTCATTTCCATTTTCGCTTGGCAACTCCTTTCAATGGTCAGCTACTTCGGGGTTCCTTTGGTACTCCTCACAATGATTTTTAGGGCTATTCCCAAGTACTTCCCACAGTTAAGCAGATAGGGTGTATTCCCTTATCCAAATGAAAAATACGGCTGCAAGAAGAAGAACTACTGCAATAATCACAGTGCCAAAAAAATGTGGCAGAAATTCCACTCAATGCTCAAAAACCCGTAATTAGAGCTAGGGTTTTGAGATGAAAACTTTTAAAATGAGAATAACCCAATCTAGATTGCTTACAATCACTATTATAGCTTGTTTTCTAAACTGAAACAACCACTCTTCTTCTACCCACGAAATCAGAATAGAAATCTGGGCACCCAGTCAAAATATTTTTGCTTTGCTATTTCCACGGTCGTCACCAAAATTCTAAAAAATTGCTGATTTTAAATCCACGATATCTCCACTTTTAGGACTCCAAATGAGATGATTTGTTTTTTGAAACTGCATATTTTTTAAAGAGGAATTCATATATGCCACCTGTTTCATATGATTCTATGTACAAAGTTTCAAAAAGTGATCTTAAAGTCACCACCCAATTTTGCCCTTTTTTTTTAAAAGAGAAAAGAAACATTTCCACTTGTGCCAAGGAAACTGCTCTGATACTAGATGTGGAGAACCTCCTGCAATAAACAATGAGAATACAAAAATATTGGAGTACAAAATATATTTTATTGATTGCGGGCCACTTCAAGGGGGCAACCTCCTTTGAGCAAGCTCAATACAAAATAACTCTTTGGTGCTTTCAATAGCCTCAACACATACTTATATACTAATTCTAATCTAAACAACTATTACTCCACATGAATGTGGGATAATGAAACCTATTAACTGGATGACTTAACAACTATTACTTACTCCCCATGAATGTGGGATAATACATCATACTAATTGGATGACTTACAAAGCATATGCATCCGACAAAATATACCAACAAAATAAAGAGGGGGGTTGACACGGGTTCTTAACACTATGAAACCACAGCTCTTGATCCTTAAGGAAATCGATTCTCAATCTGTGCGTGAGGGGAAAAATACACAGCCAAGGAAAAAAGTGGAATATACCACCGCCCCCATAGCGTAGGGTCTCACAGCATCCAATTGATCCTCAATACAATCGCTATAGAATTTGCACAAATCAAAAAAGGGTAAAAGAATAGACTACCACTCTATACAGGAAAGACAAAATGCAACCCAACCGAACAATTGATGCCATTACGGCCTTGAATCAACGGTGGACATAATAGAACAATACACAGTCTAAAATTGATGGAAAAAGATACAAAACTCTGCATGAACAGAGGAAGAACGTTTTCTCCGATTTGCAAGCAGTGTGTGAAGGAATCTCAAACCCCCAAACAATGAATTGGGGATATTTTAACTCAGCCTATGTGAAGAAACTGAATAGACTCATGATCTGGTTAGTGGGCAGACCATCCGCACGTCGTTGAGAGTGAGAGTAGGCGTGGGTGTGGTCTTTTTGCCAGCAAATCGCTGCCCCAACTAACAATGGAAAACGAAGGTGGTGGTGAGCAAAAGAGAGTGGGACACATGGCTTCTCCCCCATGACTCAATATTCAACATCCCCCAGTTCCTTATCCTTAGGAATCATGCCCCTTCTCAATTTAGTTGCAGTGAACATAGCTGGTTGGGTTATTTAATTAAAATGCACATTTACATGATGTCACAATTTAATATATGCCATATGTCCCGATATACCATCGGTGACCATTCCAATATGAAACATAACATAACTAAATCGATGGTGGGGAATTTTCCCTTAGCTTCACACCATGACTATTTACAATATATGCATCATGTATATTTAATGGAAGCGGGGTTAAAACTAGGGTATTACACTCACTCAAAAATTCCACTTTTGTGGCCCTAATTTTCGGCAATAGTGTCGGGTCAAAAGCTAAAAATGCACTGAATCAGATTCTGCTTCGACAGAAAGATGCGCCCTAGAGAGGAGAGTCAGCCCAACCTTATTTTGCTGAAAGTTTGTGGAGAGAGATCCAAAAAGTAGGAAGCCCTAGTTTCCGCAGCTACACAATGTCTTTTTCTCAGGTTAGCTCTAATACCATTTTAGATTTTTATCATTCAAGCTAGCATTATCTTAGGATATTTAACTAAGAAAATAACAAGTACAGCAATCAAACACAAGAGACAATAGACACAAATATTTTCCTCAGGGAAACCATAAAGGAGAAAACCCCGCAACTTCCTCAGAGATAGAATTAGCACCAAAAGAAAAACCCCAAAATAGTAATATGATCTCCCGACAGTAGTAGTCTCTCTCTCTCTTGTCCCAACAACTTCTTCTCTCTTAGTTATGCACTAAAGCTGAGTGTGAGTGAATGTGTGATAAATATAGAGGCTCCCTCTCTATTTATACTAATTCTCGACTTGACAATAACTCACTAGGGCCAACTTCTCTAGGAGAGTCCAATAACCCTAGGGCCCCACAACTGCGAGTACTTTAACCCTTGATCAATAAGGAGGGTTACACTCTATGACTTGACATGACTTGTTTACATTATTGAATCTCTCGATAGGAACATCGGGGCATGACATGACTCAATTACATTATAGATACTTCCTGGAATAAAAATCAAGGTACAATACATAAGATATACAAGTGAATACATTCCGAAGTTACAAATACATCAACATGATCCAATAAGGGTCATATCAAGACATACTCTTCAGTGGAGTCTCCATGTTCATTGTTATTTTCTTTGTTTGAGTCGTCATCTTCTACGGCATGGACATGGAAATTATTATTTCCATTTTTGAATTGTTCTTTGAGTGGAATTTTGTTTTCAATGTGTCCCATAGTATGACATATGAATCATTCAAAATATGATAAGTATCTTTTGTGTCTTGATTTCCTTTGAAACTTTTGATTTCTTGTGGGAGATTGATCACTAACCTTCCTCTTGTTTGATCCTTTCTTTGTGTGAGATTCCAAGGCTTGATATTCATCATCATTTAACTTTTCTTCTCTATTGGTTATTCTTCCATATTTCAGCACACACTCCTCACAAAGTATGCTGAACTTGGTGAGCTTTCTTCTAGCACATATAGCTCTTATGAAATATTCCCAATCCCTTGGGAGGCCATTCAAGGTGGTAATAACAACTTCTACTTCCTCCACCATGTCACAAATAGCCTCCAATTGTTCCTTGATTTGAGAAACTCTTGTAAAGTATGACAACATGGTTTCTCCATTTTGAATCTTCACTCCCTTGAATTGATTTCTCAAGGTCATTCTTCTATTGATGTTCTTTCCTTCAAATAGATTTATCATAGAATCAAACATTTATTTTGGATTATTCTTTGATTATACTTGTGGACTGAAATGATCCTTGATGGATTCAACTGTGATCCTTTTGTATTTGATCATTTCCTTCTTGTGCTTGGCCATTGCTTCATCTCCCTATGGCTCCTTGACATCTTCTTTGATGTATCCTTCTAGGTAACTTTCTTCAAGGATGACCATGATTTTGTACTTCCATGCTCTAATATTTTTTATGCTCATTCAAGATTTTCATCAACCTTGTTTTTTTTTTCATCTTCAAGAAATGAGAACCTCAAATGGAAATATAGGAAGTAGTACTTACTAGTTGGAGGAAATATTTTGGAACCTCCTTCAAGATGACCTAGGGTTTGATGGTAAAAACCTAATTTTTCAGTTGTGAACACTCCTAGGGATGAATGGTGGAAAATATCCACCTCCCAAAGGTGAGATACATTGTATATTTATTTTCATGAATTTGGAGATGGAAGCTTGAAAAATATGAAGCTCTAATTCCTCCCAACAGTAATGATAGGTCAAAAATTGAAAACATTTGGAATTGAATTATGCCACCACAGAAACATACACCATTGTAGGGAAAGTTAAACTAACCTTATTTTTCAATTGATACGACGAGGGATTTTACAGAAATAATAATCCCTATCTTCTTGTACTACGGGAAAAACAACATCACAATGTATTCTTTCAGGTTGGCTTCAATACCATGTGAAATTTTAAATTTTTTTATGCCCAATAATAAGAAGATGAGTGAAATAATGATAGGAATAGTAAGACAAAGAAGAAACACATATTTATCCTAGGAAGCCCTCATGTGAAATAAAACCTAGAAAAAATTCCTTGATATAGAATCCATCCATGTAGAGTGTAATACCATAAGAATTAGATAGATTTTTTCTCCTCCTCTAGATGGACTCCTCTTTATTTATCTAGCGAACCTTCTTGAGTTATGAGCATGTCCAAATGAGGAGGGATCCTCATCTGTTTATACACATCAACTGCGAAGTCTAATAAACCAACATGGCCGAATTCATATTCCCAATAGGGATGTATTATCCTAGGAGACATAAAAATACATTTTCATAATTATTTTTCTTGGTACTATCAACATGAATTACAATGGAGGCTTAACCTGAAGACTTTGCATGACCAATTACATCGATGACATCCATAATAAGAGGAACACCATCTCTGGAAGGGTGGGACAACAATAATATAATAATAAGTATAATAGAATATATTTCACATTTGCATTATTTCGATAGATACATTAACACAGATACATATACACATATTGAAAGTTTGAGGTAGTTGCGAAATCAGAAGAAAGGTATTTTTCCTATTTACTATACAATCGAATTTCATATTAGGGATATCTGAGGGGGAAAGGAGCATGAATTAGTATCTTCCTTCCAGTTGAAGCTGGAAAATACAATCAAGGTGTAACAACATCCTTTCTGTGGGTGCATATAAAACTCAGGGGGTCACAACCTCCTTCCAGTTGGTGCTAGATAAAAAAAGGAGGTTGTTAATTCCACAACTTTATAGTGCATTTATTCCACAGAACGTTGCTTGAAGCCACAAGTTGGAGTTTGTGCGACCAGATGGATATCTATCCAGGTTGGTGCTTGAAGATCGTGAGTCAGAGATTACATAGATTGAAGCTGCTATAGGTCAGTGCCAACAGATTGCAAATTGTACTTAAGATAAAGTTAACATATGAAATGAGTGGGAGCTCACATTTGGAGATTGCAATATCCCCTTGATGTAACTATTCATATACATATGTATTTATAGATATACATTTGATTACATGAATTTGTGTGATGTTTTGATTATTTTTGTGATTGTAGTAATGTTTTTAAATCTACGAAAAAATATGCATAAGTTAAATTGTACGTATTTGGGAAGTTACTAATTCACTCCCCCGCTCTAATTAATAAATTAGTACCAAAAATTGGTATCATAGTGGGCTTCTTTAGTAAACAGATTAACATCTAGAAGACAAATCCAATGCAGAAATGATGAAACCAGAAATTTCTTTCAAGGTCATGAAGGATGCATTAAATGATGAAGAACTTGCAGAAGTTGATTTTGAAGGAGTTTTGATCAGTGCACTGGAAGAATTAGAAAAATATAGTAATAAAAACAAGTCTTTGAAATAGAAACTTGCATAACAGTTAGAAGAAGCTAAAGAAACAAGGAAATTCAAATTGGAAATAATGGAACAACTAGCATGATAGGAGTAAAAGTGTAAAAAAAGAGAAGAAGAAGTTGTTTTCTGAAAAGAAAAACTTCTCAAGGAAAGTGATTAGCTAAACTTGTGAGAAGGATCCATTATAACATTAGTGACTTTAGAAAACTTCAGAAGACCAGCTGAAAAAAAAGTCAAAATCTATGTGAATGCAATAAAAAGATGCATGCCAAGTGAAGAACAAAGTTATGAAAAGGGGATGTATTCCTTCCAGAATGTCAAATCATGTGAAACCATGAATATTTCTATCCATTATGTATCAAAATTTCTCTATAGTTAATTGTTTCTTGTTTATAAACTTTGGTCACAAAGAAACGAACTGTAGAACACAGTTAACAAACAAATATAAAGAGCATAAAATGTACTATAGAAGGAATGACACTAAGGAAAAGACTAAATATTCACAAGAATGATCAAATCCCTTCATCCCTCTTAGGGTAGAACATGAGTTCCAACAATGCAGTAACTATGGATACATAACCAAAAATTGTGAAAAAGGGTCTTCATTGAGAAATGATTATCTCTCAAAGAAAATATTATGGAAGAAACCTGATCAATAGGTTGTGAAGGATGCAAAATAGTATTCCATACTCAAAAAAAGAAAGGAGAATATTATATTGACAATGGATTCTTTAAGCATATGATAGGTGACAAAGGAAATTTCTTAATCCTCAAAGAAGAAAAAGGAGGAAATGTCTACTTTGGAGACTGTTACCACCTAAGTTGTACTTAGTGTTTTTTATCAAGTGAGCCCAGTGAACCGGACAGGGATAACTTGTTCGGACTTCAAAAAGACCTTTGGAAGTACTTCTGGGAAGTGCTTGTTGTACTATATCACATGTTCATACCCCATGAGGGAATTGTAATAAATGTTCTAGCATGATAGTGTCTGTTAAAGACTCGGTCTCTTAGACTTTATTTGCCAATCTGATCAGCCCAGGGTGTTTTTTCCCTTGGTTATTATTGGTTGTTGAACAAATGACTGATAATTTCTGAGTTTTTCACTCCATACCTCCAAAGTTG
>LPNX010062471.1:81067-152697 GCA_001517045.1 Pseudotsuga menziesii
ATTGTGTATCAACTTTGTGCTTTCGTGTGTATTTTCGTATCTTGTCATCTTCAATTGTTTATAGTTAAAATATTCGAACTCCTAAGTAACTGATTCAGTTTAACATCACCACACTAAGAAATAATCCTTAGTAACTTAATAGGGTCTACCCCCCTTGGCTCCGTTAGGAGTTGAGCCTAAACGGAGGAGTCAAGAACAAGGTGATAGCCTTGACTCGAGACTTGCCCCCAAGGACACACCGAGTGGCTTGAAGATTTCTTCCACGTGATCCAGGTGTGTGAAAAGGTGGCAACAGAGACAATGGATCATTCAATATAATTAGTAAAGGAATGGTCACCCTTTTATAACAAAGAACAAAATCATATAATGTTCTGATGGTTGAAAATATGAAACACAATCTTCTCGGTGTGAGTCAAATGTGCGACCAAGGACACACTCTCACATTCGATTAAGAGAAATGGAGGATTAAAAATAGAGACAATGGAATCTTGGTAGAAAACACTACTAGAACTCCAAGAAATGTTTGCATCCTTGATTAAAAGGAAGAAAGATGTTTTCTTGGATGAATGGATGAAAACTGGATATTGCATAGTGTTAGCACAATTTTGGTGAACATGTGAAAGAAGGGCTTGTTGGCAGAATTTTCAGACTATGGTGAACTTCAAAGAACTAGCCCACACAAGGAGCTTAACATATCCATCAGTGTGTTTGGTATAACTAATTCTCACAAGGTTATGGTCCTACTACCATCTATTTTGTTTCTCTCTTAAGGAGAGTCTTCCTCTTTAAGTTCTAAAAGTTTCTCAAAAACTATTTAATGAAAGAGTTATCTAACTAAATAACTAGCAATTTAACATCTACTAAACTAATACTAATTATTTTATCCATTGACTATGCTAACCTATCTTGGCCAAGAGAAATTCTAATAATCACTATCACCTATTGCACTATAAAACAAAAGTCTTGAAAATATGATATATTATGAGAGAAAACTCATATAACATAACATAATCCCAATCATAAGAAGTAAATTACAGACATAGGCTTAAAATAAATAATAGTAAACTAATATAATAGAAAAAAACTGTACTGTTACATAACAACAAGTTATTCGTGTTTAAAATCTGACACTATAATGATAATTATTACTATCATAATATCTATGCAAATACATAGTAGGAAAAGTAATACATTTAAATGATCATTTGAAAGTTAAATTAGATGATTAAAATTATATAAATATAACAAAAAACATCATGCAGTTAGAGGCTAAACATGGTGTATTTGAAAGCATAAAAATAATGAATACAACACAATACAATGTGTTTGTAGATTAAAACATGAAAAAAACTATAATAATAGTTGACGTATATGTAAATTTATCTAGAAAACAACATAAAGATGATACCATTTTTTCAAAATGTACCTCATAGTAGTATTCCAGAACAAGTATAATAATGACATATGTTTATGCTCCAAAATTCAGAAATGTGCAACTCTATAGGATGAATTTTCATTCTATTAGAATCCCCTTACTTTGGTCACCCAGGTGACTTATATATTAAAAAAAACTAACTACCTAGAGGATTCTATGGAAATCCTTCCTAAAATAGAATTTTCATTTAAAAATTTATTACATATAAGTTTAACAGTTCTTAAAAACAAACAAACAAACAACATGATTGTATTGTCTATGAAATAACAAGGCATTTTAAGATAGTTAAGACCATCTCCCAAGAGAAAGGCACATGGAAGCGAAGCTTCCTTAAACCCAACAACGTAATATGATTCAAAATTCATCCAATATAAATGTGAAGGACACCTACGACAATAGTTAAACAGAATGTTAAGTTCTCATTTAAATTCACATTAATTAATGAAATAGAAAATAAATGAGTGATGAGCACTCCTACATAATCTATGATTTTGTAGGTGTGATGATAAAATGATCCACTTACCTGTCCAAATCAATAAACCTTCCAACTATATATAAAATTGAAACAAATGTGAGATATGTAGAAATATGAAGTTTGGTTGCTTGTTGAGCTTGAACTAATATGGTTCGAAGCTTCAAGACTTTAACTTTTTGTTGTTTTTCCTGATTTATGAGTGTTTCATTAACCGAAACCAAAGATATTTTCATGGATTTGTAGTTGTATTTATTTGAATTCAGGTTCTACAAATGATTTACCCATAATAATAACTTGCTTTCAAGAGTATTGATTTCATTTTTCATAACACGTTCATTCTACTGGGATTCTTTAAGTCTGGTTTCTAGTTGAGTAATTTTCTCCCTGAACACCCTTTTCGTGGACTAATTAAGTCTTATTACTATGACTAGGTGAATAATCACCTGTACATGAAATATTTGGTTCAAATTGAAATGGAGATGACCTGCCAATGGACTCTTTTACAGGGACTTTCATGGGGTTAGAAAACCTCCAAGATCTACTCATGGAAATCACTATCATGAGGCAATTCATGAGTTAGGGAGAGATATTCATATTCACTCACAATATCCACCAAAGGGGGTTCCTTTTGCTGTTGCATCATTACAATAATTGAGAGTGTAGCCATACTATGAGTGAACCTATGGGTATTAACAGAGACATACTATTTATTATTAGGTCTAGCTTCATTGTGAAGATAATAATCTTTGCCTTTAAAATTTTCTAACCCCTTTGACTTTTGTGTAGGTACATCATGGGGTTTAACAGGATACAAGAGGTTTATTAAAGCCTCAACAACCACAATGTAACCATCCTCTACCCTTTCACCTTTCAAATCATTTCGCAAGATAGGGTTAATGGTTTCAGTATCCTCAAGGTTCGATGTCGACTCTAATTTGGAAGACTCACACAAAGAGGCTCCTCTTCTGTCGAAATTTGGGTAAAGGAGAAGGACAATGTTGGTTTTTTCCAAAATTATTTTGACTCACAAATTCATCCCAATTCTTACCCATAGAAGACAGTGGATACGAAATTACAATTTTAAGTAAACCATGATGAAACAAACTACTATCTTGTTCACCAATAGTGTGTTGGCCGACATAAGCCATTTTTTTCAATACTATTAAACAATAAATAGGAAAAATTCAACTTCGAACCTTTAAATGCCATGAACAATTGAAGATGGTATAAATGGACATGAGAATGGTTGTCTCCGCAAGTAATATACATGATAATACGTTACAAGAGGGGACAACAATAAGGTTTTAGAAATTTCATTGGGTAGCCATGTTTATCATCAAAATCATATGGAAGATGGAGGATAAAATGTTTCCATTTATTCTTATTGATTTCCCTTTGCTTAAACCATCACTCCCCTTTTTGAGGCAGTTTGGTTCCTATGATATAACCAAACGAATGTTGCCAATTTGAGCCACGTTACCCTTAAGAGACAAAGAGAATTGTTGGGTAACTTCTATATGATTTCCATTAAAAAGTCTAAAGAAAGAACCCCAACAAATTTTCTCAAGCAACTCAGTTTCCTCTAGTTCGATCTCTAACAGTTCAGTCCCCGCGTGTTCAAATCAACAAAGTGGAGCCATCTCTCCATTGTCAAACTAATGGACAAGGTGTTCTTGGAAAGAGCTTGTGAAAATAGAGAGATTATGAATCCAAGTCTTTCCCAACATCTGCAATGGAATTAAGTTCATCCACCATTGAAATTGAAACCCTACAAGCTTCCTCATAGAAAATTGAAGTTAATGATGACAAAGGATCTGAAATTATAGTTACGTACATTATTCATTAATAGAAAAGATATTGACAAGGAAAGCAAATGTCTTGATGCTATGACAAATTGATACCAATGAGATAGGTGTATCATGGGAACATGTGTCACATACAATTCATTAGAGTATTTGTATGGTTTTAATCATTCCTAAGGTGAAAAGACATGTTTTGATACATGGTTTAATATAGTCACTTAAGTGTAATCTTAGGATAGTGTTTAGGTTAAGTAATAGATAAATATTATCAACCTAATAATCACTTAAGGTAAAATGAATTTTCCCATGCACTTATACTACCTTGTAGAAATTGATGCATGAAACATAAGATTTTAGTTTTGACAACTTGACAAATATATATAAAATAATAAAGTTACAAAAATCATAGAAGCGAACGATCAATTAGTTCAGTCTCGAAAAGTTTATTGTCGATATGATAAAAGTATCATTGTCATATATCGATATATAGTCAAATATTATATAAGAAAAACCAACTATATATGATGCAAGTTTAGCAGCTGAAAAATTAATCATCAGTAATACCTCCATGAAATGGGATTGACAACATACAAATGATTTTGGCTTCAAGTTTCTAGTTTTCTCAAATTAGGAATACCTTCATAATTTTCTCAAGAATTATTAAGGTCAAACTGATATCATCTTTTAAAAAAGAAAAAGAAAAAGAGAGAAGGTTGTTGGCTGCCAACAAATAGAGAGGTATCTGGGCGAACTAGTTATCTCTGTTCAAATTCTTTGAAGAATTTTGTAAAACATGGTCTACTGCTTACCCCAAAAAATTAGATAATCTCAATCTGAAATGAATCAGTGCTCGATCAAATTACTTTATCATTGCAAACACATTTATATCTGTTCCAACATTGTTAATAACTATTTTTTCTTTGTAGATGAGATGGATAAGATTACTTCGTCAGCATTGAGTACCAAAATTTTAAAGATAATCAAAATAATCAGTGCAAACATAAGCCATTTATTTTTCTGAAAATATCCAAAACATGTTCCATTCATCAAATTATTCATTCATATATTATTATTATTATTATTATTATTATTATTATTATTATTATTATTATTATTATTATTATTATTATNGGAATTGTTTCCATAGTTTTGTAGCCAAATGACAACATCACTCACAAGAATCCCCATAAATGAGTAAGATGGCTCATTATTAAAATCCCTTATCTCTTGATCCAAAGATTGAGAGCCACTACCACATCCTAGTAACTAGATTTAGGTAATGTCACATCAATGATGCTCATGATCCTGAGCGGACCAACTCTTTATTGAGACCTTTCATTCCCAATTTTATAGAAAAAAAATATAAATGAAAGAGATCATGAAACGTTCTAGATAATAAATGATCTTGAAACGATGACTAGAAATTCAGATATGTAAATATTTTTAAAGTACAAGGTTCTGAATAAATAACTTACCATCTATCTTTTCTATAATGGCAAGATGAATGATAAGGACTAAATATGATCACACTTGCATATATTTAACGTTTTATAACTGATCAGCTTCATATTTGAGAAAACATAAAGTAAATGGATGTACCAAAAATCATCTTTTATCATAATCACTTCGAATAAATGAACAAACTCGAATCTATTTATTTACACATACCTTCTATGAGAATCAAAAACACACACACACACACACATGTATATATATTCGTAGTTTAAAAATCACAGAGAGTAATGATTTTTTATTATGATGAAAAAATGATTCTTTCTAAGCAGTTGATTTGGATTGATACTGAAATGACTGTCACAATTGGTTAAATTACTTACAAATGAAATGATTATAAGTAAAGACAAGAAATAAACCAAACTGTACTTTATAGGATACCCAAAGTATGATGAAGATAAGCAAACCAAACTAGAGAAAAGCAAACTATTCAATTATTAACAAAAATAAAATAAATGAAACTATGTACAAGTTAATGAAAATATGAAAATATTTCTTAAGATTCAGTCCATTCACCAAAAATGTTTCGGACTAACCCGCCAAAGTATGAATTCTAAATGCTCGAACCCATTTTCTCCTCAACGAAATAAGGTCCTAGCCAGAGACACTGAAATTTAGTATGTTCACCCTTGTACTCAGGCACTTTATCCCATTTTAGAACCAAAACACCAACTTGCAAATCTCTCACACTCACCAAGGATCGAGCAAACCAATATTTTACATATGTGAGTGTTTCAAAAAATGTTGTTTGGATTTCTCCCTGTCTTCTTCTAACTTAATCAAAGTATTAATTATTTTCTCCATAGCAGAATAGTTTACATACTGAACGGATTGTGCCAACTATAGAGAGGGTAAGAACAAATTGGGAGGTAAAATTACTTCAGTACCATAAACTAGAAAGAAAGGTTAGTTTCCTATCACAGATTTTGGGATTACTCTATCTTCCCAAAGTGCATTATGTAATAAAGTATGGCAATTTCGGTGATGCATGTCAATAGTTCTTTTCATATTTTTCAACAAATTCTTGTTGGTGGACTCAGCTAAGGCATTATCCTGAGGGTAATAGATTCTTTAATATCTAACTCTTATACCCTTCTCTAAATAAAATTATTTTATTTCAACAAAAGTAAAAAAGGAATCATTATCAAAGACTAAAGAATCAGGTACACCAAACCTAGTAGTAATAGAAGATTCTAGAAAAATGACAACTTTATTGGTGTTAACTACGTGTAACATTATTTCTTCTGCACACCGTGTAAAATAATCGATGGTTGTTATAATATAATTATGATAAAAATATGAGGATGTGTTTATTGGTACAACTATATCAAGACCCCACTACTGAAATGGTATTTTAACTAAAGCTGGTTGCAGTGGAAACTAATTTTTTTAACTCTCCCAACTGTTGTTTAATAGTCTTGGAATTTTTTTACATATGAATAATAATATCTAAATAAGGTAATTAAATAGTAACCAAACCTAAGTATTTTATGCACAATGGTTTCGCCTCCAAAATGACCACCAGTAGGACCATAGTGTAACTCTTTTAAAACTGTTTCAATCTCGTATTTCTCAAGGCAACGAAGGAATACACCATCTGAATTTTTGCTAAACAAAATTTTATTTATCAGCTAATAAGGATCTTTTTTTAATATCATTACTCTTCTTTTCTCAAGTTCAAGTTTATCTGGAGCACTCCGTGTTTCCAAAAAAATTCTTATGTTTGAATACCAAGAATCTTGAGGAGAAGGGAAGAAATAAATTTCCTTTTTCAGTAAAGATTCATCTATATTGAAAGAAAAATTATCCATCAGTAAATGAATTGATTCAACAATTATTTTACAAAGACCCTTCCCTTTAAATACCATGGAAGTTTTGATTTCAAGATCATATTCTTGAAGAGCTATAATCCAAGGATCTCTCTTATCACCCAAATCTTCTTGTACTAAAAGATTTCTTATAGTAGGATAAGGAACAATGAACTTAGATATATACTTAAAGAGGTAAGGATGAAAATGTTTAACTACTTTAAAGATGACAAACGCTTGTTTTTCAAATTCATGATAATTTAATTCTGCCCCTTTAAATTGGAACTCATGAATGCTATTGGGACTTCATGGTTATGTTGGTTTCCTTGAGTCAGAACAGCATAATATGAGATATCTGAAACAAATGTATAGAGTATGAAGGATTTATTAAAATTAGGACTTAAAAGAGTGGGATATTTAGATATTGCTTCAATACCTTTTTTAAATTCCTCCTTTTCATTATTTCCCCAACTGAAATTAACATCTTTTTAAATTATGTTTTGCAAAGGAATTAAAATTTCCGAAAAGCTAGGGATAAATATTCCGATGAAATTCATTTTTGCCAAAAATGACTGCATTTCCTCTTTGTTTGAGGGATAAGTGATATTAGATATGGCTTTGTTTCTCTATGGGTCCATCATAATTCCATCTTTAGAAACTATACAACCTAACATAATCCCTTCGATCACAACAAATATTGTCTTCTTAGTGTTGAGTGATATTCCAAATTTCCGACAATGTTCAAAAAAATTTCTAATATGAAGAATATGGTCAGATCGATGTCTCGAGTATACCATAACATCATCAAGATAGACAACTGGAACATGGGTAATGAGACACCAAAAATCTATATCCATAGCTCGTTGTAAAGTAGCTCCGACATTTATCAAGGTGAAGGGCATATTTCTATATGCATAAGTTCCCCATGAAGTTCTAAATGTATTTTTCAACCGGTCATTAGGAGAAACTAAGATTTGGTTATACCCTGAGAAACTGTCAAGTCATGACAACATCTTAGAACCAAAAACCTTTCGGATAATTTTCTCCATAGGTGGGACTAGGGAATTATCTTTTTTTTATGACATTTTAAGGTTTCAAAAATTGACACAGAGTCGAATATCACCATTCTTCTTCCGAACCCAGACCAATTTATCCACCCATTGAGTGTGGTGAACCAGAAAAATGATTTTAGCATCTAGGAGCTTATTTAGCTCTTTTTTAACTATTGGTTCGATTGTCGGGTGCATTTTTGGAGTCTTTTCATGAAAATGTTTCGAGGCCTGCTTCATCGAGATTACATGTTGCATGATTTGTGGGTTAAACGTATTAATATCATCATAGTTCCATGCAAAGACATCCTTATATACTTTAAACAATTTTATTAAAGATGATATTTCTAATAGAGTACAATTTGTTCCTAAACTGGCATTCTAAGGATTACAATCTATCCCTAAATTGATAGTTTTATATTTTAAGCATGATTTGTTAATTTTGCAATTTGGCACAAATTTAAACATATCCTGGAGATCATAAAACTTTTCTAATCTTAGAATAGGAGTAAGGATAGATTTTACCATATCAAAAGATTCTTCTATTGAGCAATGAGGGTGTATTACCAAAAATTTACATTAGTCTTCATCATGGGTGATATCATCGATAGTGGAATATTTAAAGGTACCTTAACTCATCATAAAAATTAAAGCCTACACATCATCATCAAAGTCATGGAAATTAGAGATGTTATCTGGGATTAATGGACTAAAAATTAATTTAATTGAAAAAGCGTTCGAAGAAAAGTCCTCGGATGGAATTAACTTGGAAGTTATGTTAGATAATAAATCAACCTCTTGATTCTAAACCTTGGGATGGAATTTATATTAATACCGTCAAATTCAGAAATAATATTCCATACCTCTTTTTGGTAATCTCAGAGATGTTCAGAAACACAATGAATTGAATCATGTACTTGATGGATAATGATTTCAGAATCACCATAGACTACCAAGACTTTAACATTTAAGTCTAAATCTTTTTTTTAAACCTGGATAAGATCCTTGTATTCTTCCATTTTGTTAGTACAGTTAAATTCTAACCTGCATATTATACATGTTTTATTTCCATGTAGATCAATTAGAAGGAAAACTGCTCCATATACTTCCTTAGACTTTGATCCATTGAAATATAATGTACATGGTAAACTATTTACAATTACTTTGCTATCAATAATATGTACATATTGTTGATTATTTACAATATTTACATCATTCTTAGATACAAAACCAGGTTGAATATAATAAAATTAGAAATTTCATAATGTTGTTTTGCATTTGCAAATGGAGAACTTTCTGCTTTAACATTGCCAAAATCAACTTCATAAGTATAATTTCCCATAATAGAATCAAGAAACAACACCAGTTCATTAGGATCAGGTAATTTTGTCATTGTATGTTTCATGTATCTTTTTCTATCAATTTTTGTCTGATTACCTTTACCATTTTTTGGAAGCCATAAAGTGGACCAATCAGTTGAGGAAAAACCATTTAAATTATTATACCAATCAAGACTTAAAAATAGTCCATAGGAATCAGGAATATCAAAAACAACAATATATATGATTTGATAAGTTTATGGATTAATTTCCAGTCTAACTAAAACATCTTTTATCTCCCCTAATACTATGACATTGGACCGATCAAGTTGAGTGATTTCTGTCTCACATGGAGTATATTTTTCATTCATCTTTTTACATATTGACAAAGGCATTACATTAGATGACACTCTAGGATATACCATACAATTATGTACATTCCAATTATAAATATCAAATGTGAGAATAAATGGGGGAGTGTTGGATGTCAAACATTTCCTATCAACGAGTTTTTATCTGCTACAGATTTTCCCTTATCATTTACATACATCAGTTCATTATTTAAGGGATTTATTGAATTATTTGAAATACTAGCAACTGCATTATTTTGGTTGTTAGGTGTAACTAAATTTATTATAGTGGTTATGATATGACCACCAAAAATAGGAAATATTTGAACCAAATAATACATGTTCATATTTGTGTGTTGTTTTTCAAGATCTTCAATAATAGCATACTACAAATCCAATCTTTGTGGATTTTGAATAGGGTATGACTGTTTGGTAGGATGAGGATTATTATTCCCTTTATTTTGATTTGATATTGATGCACTAGGAGTTCCTACTAAGACCTTACTATGGGTATTATATGTATGTTGTCCTGAGGGAACATATTTACTCTCTTTCTCTTTAGTTAAACTATCCCAGAAATGTCCAACTAATGGTTGTTGTTTCCAATGAGGTTCACCCTCACTTTCTGAATTTTATTTCTCTTCTTGATCATTAGATTCTTGATTAGAGGAAGATTCAGGCATAGAAAAAACTTCTCTAATGGTGTTAAATATTTTTTCATTTACTTCTACATCAGGAGGATGATTTTCTTTATTACTAGTAATGAGGTTTTGTCTAAATTGGTTCCTAAAGTACCCTCCAGAAGAAGAACCTTTCGTGTTAGTTTTCTTCAATCCTACTACTCCATTTGTTAAGGCCTAATAGAATTCTAAATTTTTTCAACATCAAATTCTCTAGACTCCATTTTTGAACTTGACTTAGATAAGGTTTCAGTTATTTTACACATCACATTATCAATTTTTCCACTCCTTTTAGGTTCGTAAGTTAAAAAGTTTTTTTCAACCCTAATAGCTTCCTTGATGGTTTCAACTAGGGTAGCTTTATTAGCTTGATTAAAAAACATATCTAAATATTTAGGTAACACGGAAGCATAATTTTCAATAATAATTTCTTCTAAAGGTTGAGAAGAAACCCGTATTTTTTTTTCAAGGTTAGGAATCGTTTATTAAAATCCTTGATTCATTCCTTGCTATATATTTTAATACGAGACAGTTCTAGAGCCAAAGCAGTTGGTGTTTTATCTTCCCCAAACTTATCCAAGAAAGAATGATTAAATTTTTTCTAGTTGGTTATGGATCCTTGGACCAAAGAGAAGTACCATGCTAATTCCTTTCCTTCAAATGTTAAAGGAAACATATGAAAAACCACATATTCATGTTGCACATTCATGGTTTGAACTGCAAGGATAAATTTGTCTACGTGATTTTCAGATGGTTCTTTATTGTTTGGGTCAAACTTAGGGAGAAGCTTATTTGGGTGTTTAAGTAATTGATGTTGCACTCCAGGGACAACAACTGCACTTCTCCTCAACCAAGGTAAAGGAGGATTTGGAGGATTGAGTGGATTATCCCCTCCTGCTCCTGCCATATTATATTCCTCTGAATATGAAGAGATAATATGATTACTAGGTGTATGAATACTAGGTGGATAATATGGAGGTGAAGGTGGTTTACCAGAGATAATAGAGGGAATAAGTGTTCTTGAAGTGTTAGTTTCAATAGTTTCTATGAACAAAGTATTGGATTGGTAGTTTGGGGTACTAAACTGTGATTCTTGAGTTTATAATGGTGTCTGATCAGCTAGAGAAGATGAAGCATTGCTCTTATTTCGATGTGGTAAACCAAAATATATGGGAGGTATACTATTTTGTTGAGAGTAAACCCTAGTAAGGACTCACATATATTCCCTTAGAGCTTGTTCAATCTAATGATGTGTATAGGGAGAAGCAATATGGTATTGTTCTAGGATTTCCCTAACAGTACTTGCAAATGGTGAATCACTAATTCTGAATTGTGGATGAACTGGTGTATCTAAGATAACAGTGTTATTAGATTTGTTAATCGGTGAAGGATTTGGACTAGCTACAAGATCATTTTGAACATTTTCAGCCATTAATAGTTTCAGGGCCTCCTTCTAGCATCATTTGTTTGTCGTATTTTCTAACTATGGAAAACTAAAAAGAACTATACCACACAAGGAACTTAACAAAACCCCTGGTATGTTTAGTATAACTAATTCTCATAGGGTTATGCGATTGCTACCATCTAATTTTTTTTCTCTCTTAAGGACAGTCTTCCCATTTAAGTTCTAAACGTTTCTCAAAAAATATTTAATGAAAGAGTTATCTAACTTCTATAAATAACTAGCTATTTAAAAGTAGATAAACTAATACTAATTATTTATCCATTAACTATGCTAACCTGTCTTGGCCAAGAGCAGTTCCAATAATTACTATCACTTATTGCACTATAAAACAAAAGTCTTGAAAATATGATATATTACGTGAGAAAACTCATATAACATAACATAATCCCAATCATAAGAAGTAAAATAAATACATAGGCTTAAAAGAAATAATAGTAAACTATTATAACATAAAACACGTGTACTATTACATAACAACAAGTTATTCATGTTTAACATATGAAACTATTACAATAATGATTTCTGTCATAATATCTTTGAAAATAGACAATAGGAAAACTAATCAATTTAAATGATGATATGAAAGTTAAATTAGACGATTAAAAATATCTAAATATAAAACAAAACATCATCCAGTCAGAGGGTAAACATGGTGTATTTGAAAGCATAAAAATAATCAATACAACACAATAAAATGTGTTTGCAGATCAAAACATGAAAGGGATTTTCAATAAGAGTTGACGTATATATAACTGTATCTGAAAAAAAACATCAAAATGATACCATTTTCTCAAAATGTATCTTAGAGTAGTATGCCTGACCAAGTATAATCATGACATATGATTCTTCTCTAAAATTCAAAAATGTACAACTCTCCGGGACAACTTTTCACTCTATTTGAATCCCCTTACTTTAGTCACCCAGGTGACTTATATATTAAAAACAAACTAACTACCTAAAGGATTCTATGGACATACTTTCTAAAATAGAATTTTCATTTCAAAATATGTTACATATCAGCTCGACAGTTGTTAAAAACAAACAAACAATCAACATGATTGTATTGTTGATGAAATAACAAGTTATTTTAAGATAGTTAAGAACATATCCCAAGTGAAAGGCACTTGACAACGAATCTTCCTTAAACCTAGCAGCATAATAAGATCCAACAAACATCTAGGATAAATGTGAAGGCCACTTGCAACAATAGTTAAACAGAATGTTAAGTTCTCATTTAAATTCACATTTTATTAATGAAATACCAAATAAATGAGTCATGTGCACTCTTACATAATCTACAATTCTGTAGGTGTGCTGATAAAATGATCCCCTTACCTGTGAAAATCAATAAACCTTCGAACTATAGATCAAACTGAAACAAATACGAGCTATGTATAAATATGAAGTTTGGATGCTCGTCAAGCTTCAACAAATATGGCTTGAAGTTTCAATACTTTAAATTTATGTTGCTTTTCCTTATTTACCAGTCTTTCATTATCCAAAACCAAATATCTTTTCATTTCTTTTTAATTTTCTTTCTTTGACTTCAGGTTCTGCTAACGATTTACCCATAATAATAACTCACTTTTAAGAGTCTCAATTTCATTTTTCATAACACATTCATTCGACTGGGATTCTTCAAGTATGGTTTCTAGTTGAGTAATTTTCTCCTTGAACACCCTTTTCATGGACTGATTAAGGCTCTTAATACTATTACCAGGTGAATAATCACCTGTACATGAAGGATTTGGTTCATATTGAAACAAAGATGACTTGACAGTGTACTCTTTTAGAGGGTTTTTCATGGGGTTATTAATCTCCATGCTCTGCTCATGGAAATTACTATCACAAGAAAATTCATGAATTGTGGAGAGATATTCATCTTCACTCACAATCTCCACCAAATGGAGGTTCCTTTTCCTACTACATCGTTATATGAATTGAGACTGTATCCATAATATGGGTGAAATTGTTGTTATTAATAGAGACATAATCTTTACAATTAGTTCTAGCTTCATTGTCAAGAGCATAATCTTTGTCTTGACAGTTATCTAACCCCTTTGAATTTTTTGAAGGTACATAATGGGTTTTAACATCCCTGCCTCCTCTTTTGTTGAAATTTGGGTAAGGATAAGGCCAATAGTGGGTTTTCCCAAAATTATTTTCACTCAAATATTTGTCCCAAGTCTTACCCACACAAGACAATTGATACTAAATTACAATTTTAATTAAACCGTGATGAAACAAACTCCTATCTTGATCACCAACAATGTGTTGGACCGCATAAACCATTTTTTCAAGACTATTAAATAAGAAATAGGGAAACTTCAACTTTGAACCTTTAAAAACCGTGAGTGGTCAAATATGGTATAAAGGGACATGAGAAAACCTACCATCACAAGTAATATACCTGGTAATAAGTTGCAGGAGGGGATGCCACTGAGGTTTGAGAAATTTCATAGGGTAGCCATGTTTATCCTCAAAATCATCTAGAAGAGGGAGGAGAAAATGTTTCCATGTATTCTTATTAACTTCCCTTTGCTTAAATCATCACTCCCCTTTTTGAGGGAGCTTGGTGGCCTTTGCAATGAGTCCCTCTTATATAACCAAATGAAGGTCGCCAATCTGAGCCATGTTACCCTTAAGAGATAATGAGAATTTCTAGGTAACTTCTATATGATGTCCATTAAAACTTTGAAATAAAGAACCCCAAACAATTATTAGGATTATCAATCCTCCCTTGTCCAATTTGGTCATATGTCTAAATCAGGAGTCCATCTACTCTATTTTTAGTCACTAGCACCATTGGGTCTACTTGTCCTAATTGGGGCACATGTTTCAGTTACTAAAGTGTGAGGAACATTAATTGAGGCCTACTTCCACTGATTGCACTTGCATGCATCAGTTTAGGAGCCACAGGGAGTGTCGATACCTACCTAGGTCAGTTGAGTTGAGTTGGTGACTAGTCAAGCTAAGTTAGGAGTCAGTTACATTCAGTTATAGTCCTATACATTCAGTTAGTGCTAGGTTTGGATGGATGCATGCAAGAGAGGTGCATTTCTTGCCTACCTTAGTTTGTTATCCTTAGACAACACTGAATTAGACAATTTAGTTGTGTTTTATAACTCCGATGAACTCCGATGATGATTTAGACAAGGTTAGTTAACCATTGAGTCCTCCAATAATGATTTATACAAGGTCTTAGTTACCTACAGTCAAGTAGACTGTAATCAATTTGAATTTCCTCATGTGGATTCAAATTTCTTATGGCTATTTAGCCATTGTACTTCATTGTAATTATTATCTAATTACTCTTTGATTAACTAAAAGCATTCACAGTTGCACGCCATTTTTGCACTGTTTCATTCTTCAATAACTGAGTAAATTGTGTGATCTATCTTGTGAGTTGTGTTTTTATCCACAGATCTATGTGCTCAATTTAATATGGTATCAGAGCATCAGTGGACAAGGCACCTCTCCTCCTCAAATCTCCAGCTAGATCATTTTTTTAGCAAAATTGCTCCTTCCATTACTGCACCAGAAGCGGAGAATTTACCACTTAATATCCCAAGTTAGGAAATTGTTGATCAAGCTTTCTTGATCAATTATGCTGGGTGTGAAGGAAATTATAAAAGTGCAGTCTATTGACCTTACTATGTATGTTTGATTGTGTGACAGGTTATCAACTCTTCTCACAACATTCTCTATAAGCAACCCTTTCTTCTCACTACATTCACTAATAGCAACTCCATCCTCCTTACTGCATTCAAAACAGCTCATTTAGGAGATCCTCTCACTCCCTTCAACTATCAGTAGTGGAAGGAAGACATGGAGGTACTGCTCCACACCAAGAAGCTATTTAGACTTACAGAAGAAATAGAGGTAGTGCCAATTCTGAATCATGACAAAGAAAAGTACTTGAACAAGCTTGATGAAGCTCATGGATACTTATTCACCTCAGTCTCTCGAGATCTTCGATTCCACATCCAAGGATTGAATAATCCCAAGGAGATTTGGGACAAGATTGCTTCCTTATTTTATAATCATGATGAGATGAGGGTCCATCAGCTAGAAAATGAACTAATATCTCTTAATCCATCCAACTTCGAATCACTGAATCAATTTTTCAAACAATTCAAGAACCTGATATACCCATTGAAGCAATGCAAGGTGGAGAAGGAGGATGATCAACCCATTCTTTCCATTCTCTCAAAAATCAGTGCAGACTACTCAATCTTTGTGTCAAATTTTCAATCAGTGAGGATCACTACTCCAAATTGGAAGATGCCCACTCTTGATGCTTTCATTCCATATCTCACTTATGAGAATGACAAGTTGATCCAAATGGGGATCATTCGATCTTCCAGAGATCAAGCACTAGTTGCAGGAGGACCTAAGGGAGTGAATGATAAAGGAAATCAAAGAGATAAGTCTCCTATGAAGAAATATCAGTCAAATGAGCCTTAAGTTCGAAGATAAGCAAGAAGAATGGCAAAGGAAAGGTCCTCTACTCTTACTGTGGATGGGGCTTTCATTCAGAAAGCTTCTGTATGAGAAGACAACTTGATGAAATGGATCTTATTTTGAAGAAACATAACATTTCTACACCTACTAGTGCAAGGAAGGATGAATCTAAAGAATAAGATGAAGAATACCAAAGGAAAGGCCATGCATTGAAGGATTTCTACTCATCAGCACATGTCTTCCTCATTGATTCTAGAGCTTCCAATCATATGGCTGCATCCAGAGAATCATTCTCTTGTTTTTATTCATTTGATGGTCCTAGTATTAAAATGGGAAATAATAGTAAATTCCAAACAAAAGGGAAGGGATCTATCAAGCTTGAACATGGAAGATTCAAAGATGTGCTATTTGTTCCCTCCCTACCTTCAAACATGTTATCTCTCTACCAGATGACCCATACTGGCTCTCCAAAGTGAGTGATCTTTAGTCCTGACTCAATAGAGATCACATATATCTCTACTGGGAACATCATAGAAAAACATGTTGCAAATCATGCCTCAAAAGCATCTGAGTTCTCACATTTCATTCCTCCTTTAGAACCAGTGCACTCTCAGCAACCACTTGCAAGGGAAGGTAAAATAATTTCATCTGCTTCTTTTGCCGCTTCTACTAGTATTCCAAATCCATTTTTTTTGTTTATGATATTGAGATTTAGGGTGATTCAGATCTAGATACAGTCCCTACATCCAAACTGGAAGCTAGGTAAATGACTGGAAACCTATCTGACACTTAGAAAGGAAAGACCCTTGCGCTATGCCATGCAATCTTACATCCTTTAGAGAGATGCAATAGACTCCCTGTAAGATGCTACATGGAAAGGGCTCAGTCTCACTACATTATGAAGAATATATGTGATCATAAACCTATTCATCCAGAAAGAGACAAACGTTACATTCCTCCTTCCTTCCATCATCAATTTTGGAGGAGAAGGAGAAGTCTACATGCCAGGCCCCAGAATACCTGAGCACAACACACCATGCATGCTACTTCGCTAGCTCATAGAGATGAAGATTGTAGAAACATATTTTAAAGTTTTTCAAACTTGAATCCTGATTCTACCTGCTTAGAAAGAGGGGGGGCATTTTTCCCATGTGGTTTTTTCCCTAGCTCCTTGTATTAAGCAGTTACTTTATTTTACATGATGTAATGGCTGACCTATGGTCTTAGTTACCAGGGCCCACAAATTGTACAAGTTATCATTTAGTTGGGTATTCGGATTATTAATCCTCCCTTGTCCAATTTGGTCATAGGTCTAAATCAGGAGTCATGTCTAAATCGAGAGTCCACCCAGTATATTTTTAGTCACTAGCACCATTAGGTCCACTTGGCCTACTTGGGGCACATGTTTCAGTTACTAAAGTGTGGGGAACACTAACTGAGGCCTACTTCCACTAATTGCACTTGCATGCATTAGTTTAGGAGCCTCCTAGACCAATCCCTACAATTTAAAAACCATTGGGAGTACCGATACCAACCTAGGTCAGTTGAGTTGAGTTGGTGACTAGTTAAGCTAAGTTAGGATTCAGTTACATTCAGTTATAGTCCTCTACATTCATTTAGCACTAGGTTTGCATGGCTACATGTAGGAGAGGCACATTTCTCACCTACCTCAGTCAGTTAGCCTTAGTCAACACTAAATTACACACTTGAGTTGTATTTTAGAACTCTGATGAACTCCGGTGATGATTTAGACAAGGTCAGTTAACCATTGAGTCCTATGATAATGATTTAGACAAGGTCTTAGTTACCTACAGTCAAGTAGAGTGTAATCAATTCGAATTTCCTCATGTGGATTCGAATTTCTAGTGGCTATTTAGCCATTTTACTTCATTGTAATTATTATCTAATTACTCTTTGATTAATGAAAAGCATTCACAACTGCAAGCCATTTTTGCACTGTTTCATTCTTCAATAACTCAGTAAATTATGTGATCTATCTTGTGAGTTGTGTGTTTGTCTACAAATCTATGTGCTCAATCTAATACCAATTTTCTCAAGCAACTTAGTTTCCTCTTGTTCGATCTTAGGATGCTAAAAGTAAACCAAATTTCCCAATGCTATGATGAATCGATACCAATGAGACTGGTGTATCATGGGAACATGTATTGTATATAATTCACTGATAGAGTATTTGTATGGTTTTAATGATGGCTAAGGTGAAAATACATGGTTTAAAATATTCACTTAAGTGAGATCTTAGGATAATGTTTAGGTTAAGTAATAGATAAATATGATCAACCTAATAATCACTTACGGTAAAAATGAATTTTCCTACGCACATATACTATCTTGTAGAAATTGATGCATGAAACATAATATTTTAGTTTTGATAACTTGAGAAAAATATAGAAATTAATGAATTTACAAAAATCATATAAGTGAATGATCAATTAGTTCAGTCTTGTAGAGTATATTTTCGATCTGATAAAAGTATCATTATCGTACATCGATATGTATTCAAATATTATATAAGAAAAACCAGCTATATTGGATGCAAGTTTAGCAGCTGCAAAATTAATCATCAGTGATACCTCCACAAATGGGATTGACAACATAAAAAATATTTTGGATTCAAGTTTCTAGTTTTACCAAATTAGGAGTACCTTCATAATGTTCTCAAGAATTATTAAGGTCAAATTGATATCATATTTTAAAAAATAAAAATAAAAAGAGAGAAGGTTGTTTGTTTCCAATAGGGATAGAGGTGGAATTGATGTGTTTGTGTATTTTGATTTGGGAAATAAGTGATTAAGTGTTTTAAAAGTGAGATACATTCCTTATTTTTCATAAAATCATGAGATAAAAGTGAAATTTGGCTAAAGGAGGAAATACACGAATGTTATACCATGGGAAAATTCAACGGTTGATATTAAAGGAGCAGAGAGATCGACGATGGAAAACAAGTCTGTTGGAAGAAGTTGCTTGGTGAAATATAAGACTGATGATCGACAACCTCACCATTAGAGGGCGTTAAAGTTCAAATTTGATCAACGGTGCAAAATAAAAATCTAAGAGATCAATGACAGATAGGAAGTCCGATAGGGGAAGATTCACGATAGGAGAAAGAGTAGAAGGTCAATGGAATGAAAAGTGTAAAAGTTTAAATTCCATAGGAAATCAATTGTGGTAGATTAAAATCAGGGATGATTTTAAGGAACCATACTTATTTAAAAGTGTATAAATGTTGGCGAATCTTACCAATTCTTAAAACGCCAACTATAAAATGTTTGGCGATATTTTTCAAAAAATATTTTAATTTCCAAGTATTTTATATCGTTTATATAATAATTTGGCGATTTTTAGGGTGAGAAAAGTTTACCCCATCAAAATTGGGTGAAATAGAGCTTCAAAAAATGCAAAATGGCGAATCTTTTTTGGGAGAAAAACCCCTAAAAATAGCCCATGGGCTAAATTTCGCTCCTAAAATTATCCCTGATTAAAATATGATGTGATCAATGGAGGAGAGGGGTTCCATGCTTGCAATGCATGGAAAGTGGAAAGAGCTCTCCCTATCATAATTTTTACCATTTTTGATGTGGGAGGTAGATGATTGTTTCGTTGGGTGGAAGGTGGTAGGAGAAAACCACTCCTCCCAATCTTGAAATTGCCAATAACAAGATTTTATAGAGGGAAAAAGGAAGGTATTTTTGGTTATTTGTATTTTATGCATTGGAGGAAGATGTTTATGCACTTTTGGAATCCAATTTGAACAATAACCTTTCCATCCACCATTATCTAGGTAGTCTATGTAACTAACCCACCTAAATGATTTAAAAATGGAAAGCGGAGGGGAAATTAAAGCACATGTTCATGAATTCAGGAAACTGGAAGAGATATTTAAAGACAAAGATGGTAATGTATTTGATATTGTACTTTCTTTTGGTCCCATCCATGAATTAAAAAGTAAAATACAAACCTTTAAAGAGTAAGGGATTGACCTACACAATGCCTTTCGGTCTCAATTTTACCATTTTTTTCTAGACCAAACCCTAAATTTTCCATATTTTATAGCCTGGTGTGCATCAAATTATTCATTTTATGAAAGAGTTGTAATGGACTCTACTAGGTATAGGATACTTTTCCCCATTAATTCTCTAGTTATCATATATTCACTTGAAGTTCCCCCATTGTTTATCTTGAACCAAGAATATTTTCTCGAGGAAAACCTAATTGAATAGTTCAGACATGTTTTTGTGGAAGAAAAAAAATATTTTACTCCAAAATCCTTAAATAAGATGTGTCTATTGTAGATGATATTTTCCTTTTGATATCAGTTTTTTTAATGAAGAGTATCAGTTAGTCGTTTCCTTATTGAATCATTTTTTGGGCCTGGAGACTCACTAATCTATCCCAAAACTGT
Organism: Pseudotsuga menziesii; assembly: GCA_001517045.1. Classification (NCBI taxonomy): domain Eukaryota; kingdom Viridiplantae; phylum Streptophyta; class Pinopsida; order Pinales; family Pinaceae; genus Pseudotsuga; species Pseudotsuga menziesii. The sequence continues at coordinate 101,847 of LPNX010062471.1, forward strand.
TATTGAGTCCATTGTCCAAAAGGAGCATGTATCACTTCGATTCTGAGTCAAGTATCTTTTCATAAATTTCTTTAATTCATAGCTGAGAGTATTCATTCTCAGCTGATGAATTTCCACACAGCTAGACATTTCATATTCCAATCCTACTTGGTCAGGATGTTTTTATTTTTTAATGAAGAAAACTTACAATTTCCAGAAATATTGTTAACCTCAGAAATCGGGAATAACACCTTTAATTACATGAACCTTATAATGGCAGAAATATATAGAGTAATGTTTCAGAATAAGATGCCTAGAGTTTTGTCAGAAATGGAGGAAATGTTACCGTTTTCTCCAGATAGAAGGGATGGAGATTGGTTTTTTATAAAGGAATACACAATCATTTTTATAATAATCAAACTCCATTCCCATACTTAGGATATAACATTTGATCATTTTGGTTAAATTCCTAGGTCCTACACTAGCTTGTTGGCATCCACTTTCTTCCTTACGATCAAAATTTCCAAAACTACCTACATGAGAGATTTGGAAATATTTTGGATAAGATTATGAAAACCCATCAGAATTCCCAATGTAGTAAGTACAGATCTTTGCCTTATCCATAATTATACTTGTTTAAGTAGCTTTTAAGGAAAAATGTAAAGCTAGTCTTAAGGAAACTACCTTGTTGTTTGTACAACTCACCCTCCATAGTTTTATCTTATGAAATCATTAGTTTATCCACTTTCCTTCACTTATCAGCAGATACACTTCATTCATCCCATTTTTGACCTTATTGAAAGGTTTGGAAAGTGTTTTATGCACCTAGGGAGGTTTTGACTTTTTAGTAAGCCTACTTTTGTGCTGATTTGAATCATGCATCCTTATGCATTCGAATATCTAATGTAATTATATATTTGTATAGTTATGTATTCATGAGGTTTTATGAGATAAAATTTATCAATATAAGTTTTTGTTATGCACCATATACAGACTCCAATTTGAGTGAATCTATGCATGTTTTACAAGCAATTTTGCGAGATCAATTGATATAATCTTGGGATTCAGTTTCCACATGTTATTAGAGACTTTGGATATCTATTGTATCCCCTTATATTAAATTTTAAGGATCAACGTCACTCCCAGGGAGCGCATTCTGATTGTTCAAGGGCGTAGTTGCTGAAGAAATGGATCAATCTCACCATACCATCTTGAATCCATTCAACTAATTTGAATGGAAGGCATAGATGGAGATTTTGATGAGGAGTAAGGTCCTATTTAGAGTGACCATGGAAACTGAGGCTGACCCTAATGTAGCAATAGAGAAAATAAAGTGGCAGAATAAGAGAGATGAGGTGTATGGTCTCTTATGTATAAGTATTTACAGAGACCTTCTTTTCCATCTTAATGGATTGACATCACCAAATGAATTATTGGAGAAGCTTCAAACTTTATTTGGAAATACAAATCAAATGAGGGTACATAAAGTAAAAAATTATTTGATGTTACTGAGTCCAAGCAAATTCGAGTCCTTACAAGTCTACTTCTCCAATTTCAAAGTTCTTGTTTCGCAGTTGAAATAGTGTGGTATCAAAAAGAAAGGTGAGAAACTAGTTTTGTACATACTTTCAAATATTGGCCCTGACTATTTAGTGTTGTATCGGCCTTTAATGCTACTAAGTTGATAGATCGAACCTGGAATATGCCTTCACTAGAAAATTTCATGGAATCCTTGACCCAAGAGAAAGATAAGTTGCTCATGATTGGCACCATCAAACCTTCCAAAGATCAAGATTTGGTTGTTGGATATTCAAAGGTGGATTCCAAAGGAAAGAAGAAGGATACGAACCATATTGATAAAAAAAGAGACAAGTCCAAGTCTCATGAGGATTCCTCAAACTCCAAGAATAAGAAATCCTAGAAGAAGAAAGGTAAATGTGAAATGATCAAGTGTGCATACTGTGTGGTAAGGGTTTTCATCTTGAGAACTCTTGCATGAAGAAAAAAATTAATATGTTGACTCAAATCATGGAAAATCATAACATCTCTCTTCCTGAAGGAACAAAGAAGAAGGAAGGAGGATCAAGTTCTTAAGAAAAGGAGAGAGTTCATGCACTGGTTGCAATTACTATAAGATCTCCTTATTTTATCAGTGATTATGGAGATTCAAGGAACATGGTTTCAATAATGGATTCCTTCTCATATCTTGATGATTTGAATGGTCCAAATATTTTATTGGGAGATAACTCTGAAACTGGAAGTAAGGTAAAGGTTATAATAGATATTGACCACGGTTCCTTCAATAATGTTTTGTATGCCCCAAGTATTGTTGTTAATATATTTTTACTCTATCAGATGAATCACACTGGGTCTCCTAAGAATGTTGTCTTTTCTCCCATTTATGTTGAAATCTTTGATATTTCTAATGGTAGAGTCATAGCTAAAGGTTTTTTGGATCACAATTTGAAAGTGTACAAGTTCCCACACTTGATTCCCTTCACAAATGCCTATTCTCTCCTCACTCATGCTAATGAAGCTAGCAATATTTGGCATGAGAGGTTTGGCCATATAAATTACAAATAGCTTTCATATTTGTGTGACAAATATATGGTCATAGGTTTTCCCAAAATCAAGTATTCCAAAAGAGTCTGTCAGGGATGCATTCTAGGAAAACACACAGAGCATAAATATGAGAGAGTCAATAATGAGAGAACCTTTTCCCCTCTTGAACTTTTCACAATGAAATCGTTGGTCCTTTTACTAATATGTCTGTGATTAAATCCAAGTATGTCCTAACCTTCATACATGAATTTTCCATATATTGTTGCGTTTACATCCTCAAGCATAATTCATAACATTTTAACCTCTTCAAGGGTTTTAAATCCCTAGTTGAGAACAATCTGGAAGAAATATCAAGGTAATCAGATATAATAATGGTGGTGAGTATTTCAAGTATAATTTGATTAAATATTTTGAATATTTAGGTATCTATATGTATCACTCTATTCCCTACACACCTCAGTAGAGTGGTGCTGTTGAGAGGAAGAATAAATCTCTCAAGGAGATGGGCACTTGCATGATCGAGTCTAAGACATTGAAAACAAATATTTGGCTTGAATTTATAAACTATGCATACTACAACTAGAATAGGGTTCGTTACAATATTTATGGAATCACTTCTTTCAAATATTGGAGTGGACACAAGCTTGATGTGCCTCATTTCAGGATTTTTGGCTGTAAAGCTTGGGCTCGAATTCCACCAGAAAACAGGAAGGATTTGGAAAACCAAATTAAAGAGTTCCTATTTGTTTGGTATTATGAATATTTTAAAGGGTATAATATGGTAAACATGAGCATGGAAATATCCTTTCTTGAAAGGAGTGTTCAGTTTGAAGAAGAGCCCATGCCAACAACATAAATTGGAGAGTCCTCTTCACCACCACCGCCTCTGAATTTAAGTGAAGAGACTAATAAGGATTTTGATTTTAATATTTCTTATAATGATGATTTAATTTAAATCCTAAAATACCTACAAGGCCAAAGTGGGAAAAAAATACCATTCATTCATCTATGAAACTAGTTGGGAATCCTAGTGATCCTAAAAGAACTAGATCTCAATTCAAGAGTTCCCCAGTTTCTCTCGAGGACCCATTATTTGTTGAGAATTTTTATATAATGGTTGAATTATATCCAAAAATATATTAATAATTTTAATAATATCCAATATGGAAAAAAACCAAGAAAGAGGAATACCATTCGCTCCAGAAGAATGAGACATGGAAACTAGTCAATCTTCCACCAGGGAGAAAGCTAGTCAAGTGAAAATGGGTATTCAAGACAAAGTTTGTTGATGATGGATATCATATGAAGTATAAGGAAATTTTATTTTCCAAGGGCTTCTCCCAAGTCCAATGAAGTAACTACAATGAGACCTTTTCACTAGTGGCAAATATGGACTCCATAAGACTAGTTTTGGCCATTGCAACTTCCATGATGGGAGGTACATCACATGGATGTGAAGAGTGCCTTTATACATGGATATATGAAAGAAAAGATATATATGTAGCATGAAAAATTATTTTTTACTAATCCATATATTGTGTGCAGGTTGAATATATCACTATATGGGCTAAAATAATCTCCCAAATCTTGGTATGCCAATATTGATGGCTTTCTGCTATCACAAAACTATAGTAGATGAAAGTATGATCCAAATTTCTATTTGAAGTTGATTCATGGTTCAATAATATTTTTTTTTTGTATCTAGAAGACCTTCTAATCATAGAAAGTTCCATGCATGAAATTTCCTCCTTGAAGGATGCAATGAACCATGCTTCCTCCATGACATATTTGGGATTATTGAGCCAATTTTTTGGGGCTTGATACTTATCAATGAGGTCTTGGAATCAAAGTACATCAGTCCAAGTATGATTCATACCTACTAAAAAAGTTCAACATGAAGGATTACAATCCAATCAATACTCCTTTTCTTTCATGAGTTAAGCTTGAAGAAGAAATTTCAACTCCATTGGTAAACAACACACTGTATATGCAACTGGTTGGTTGTCTTCTTTATTTGACACATACTTGACCTGATATATCTTATGCACTAAGTGTTGAAATATTGTAACTTCAAAGAATATTCTAAATGTATTTTATTGATGTAACCCAAGGGAGATGTCTTATTCTTCCGTCGAGATGTTACTATTGTATTAGGTCATCATAGAGTCATGAGGTATAACCTCCATTGTAAGTCGGGTCAATGGTATCCTCTTGAATATAATATAATATTGTTTTTTGTTTTCCTAGGTGAAGTCGTCCCAATAAGTTTGTTGCGTCTGACTTGTTAGGGTAAAATTCAAGTGATAGAAAGAGTAGAAATAGAGGAGCTATGTTCCTCATTTGAACACACACACTCACTTCTGTATAGTGCATGGAGGGGTGGGGGGGGGGGAGAGAGAGAGAGATGAGAAAGGAGAAGGAGAACCTGTTTTGGGGTTTTATCTTATACATCTATATAGAGGATGTTTTGTTGGTTTTTCTTCACCTTGATGGTTTCCCAAGATAAATTTGTGTCTATCATGTGATTGTGTTTCTTTCAGTGATTATGCATATGTTATTGATGTGAAATTGGATTAAACACTAATGGTATCTAGATAAGCATATGAAATATTAACATGCTATCATATCTATCCTAAATATAACAACTTTGACAAGGTGAAACTCTCATCTCCTCTCCCTCCAGCAAGGAATTAGGGTTTCTGTCAAAATTGTATCTCTAGGAAATCCAAACCCTAGCTTTTCCTTGAACTAGAAAACTACAGAAAACCAAAACCAAAAATTTGTAGAAATTGAAATCTCACAAGCAAGTTTTGAAAGGTGAAGATTTGGAATCTCAAGAAACCAAGTGTACCAACAAACTTGCCTAAGTCAATCACATATCCTGGTAAGTTTAGTATTCTATTTTAAGAAATTTCATTTTTCTAGTGACCTCTTGGATAAGATGGCCGAATGAACTAAGTTTAAGGACAAGCTAGAAGGCATAGAAAAATTCTGAGCATGGAAGTATAGGATTGGTCTCATTATTAGAGTGAATGATCTTGAGAAATATATCAAAGAAGAAGTTGCAAAACCATAAGTATATGAAGATAAGTAAAACCACTAGAAGAACCTAATCAAGGCAGTGAGGATCATTTTTTATTCTATCAAATATCACTTGATCCCTCAAGTGTCATCCAAAGATACACCAAAGCAAATGTATGATTACATTTCTAGAATGTATGAAGGGAAGAAAATCAACAAAAGGATGAATTTCAAAGATCAATTGAAGAGTACCAAGATGATTAAAGGATAATCCATTCAAGACTACTTCACAAGGGTCTCCCAATTCAAGGAGAAACTAAAAGCTGTTGGAGACTCCCTTGATGAATATGAGGTAGTTATTTTTGCTCTCAATGATCTCACTAAACCTTGGGATTTATTCATACATACTATGTGTGCTAGAAAATAAAGTATACAGTTTGACATTGTATGGGAATATTGCATCTAAGAGGAAGCTAGAGTAGCTAACAAAGAATCTATACTCAAATACAATGATCAATACCTTGAAACTCATACTAAAAGAGGAATAAGATAGTCAATATTCAATAAGGAAAGTCACAAGGATTATCAACTTCCCAAGAGATTTAAAAATAAAAGAGAAAACAGTCATAAGAAAGACTACTCCCAATATCAATGCTATAACTGTCACAAGATATGACACCTTGCCAGAGAGTGTCCATTGAATAAGAAGAACAACAAAATAAATTATGAAAATGTAGCTGAAGATGAGGATAAAGTAGAAGAAGAAAGACCTGAAAGGAAACAAGAAAAAGAAAAAATATGTATTATTCTCTGCACTCTTTGGGTCTGTAATACCTGGAGAGGATACATGGCTTATTGATAGTGATGCTTCAAAGCACATGAAAGGATAGAATAAAATTCTTCCAAGACTTGAAGAGAATCACTCTCCTCATAAAGTATCATTAGGGGATGACTATCAATATCACATCAAATGTATTGGTGAATCAAGCTACAAGCTTAACTCTAGAAATCCCATGAAGATGAAGGAAGTACTATATGTACTAGTTTTGAAGAAGAACTTACTTTCCATATAAAAATTAGGTAAGAAAGGATATAGAGTTTCTTTTATAGATGGACAAGTACTCATGTGGACCAAAGGAAAATCATTTGAAGATGCAGTTGTCATTGGTGAAAAAGAATAAGGATTATATAAACTCAAAGGACATTCAGAAACGACCCGTTTCCATGAGATCACTAGCTCAAGCGAACTATGGCATAAAAGGATTTCTCACATAAACTACAAGGAATTACCCTATGTGATAAAAGTAGTAACAAGTTTACCATATTTGAAGATAGATCATGAAGGAACTTGTAAAGGATATGCAAGAGGAAAGAATATCAAGAATCCATTTTTGAAAAGTGAAACAAAGATTAAAGGTACGTTGGAATTAATTCAGTCTGATGTATGTGGTCCAATTCCCTCCACATATTTAAGTGGATATGAATATTATGTTACATTTATTGATGACTATTCAAGAAATACATGGCTATACTTCTCGAAAACAAAGAAGGAAGTATTCAGGAAATTTAAGGAATTCAAAGCCTTGATAGAGAACCATTCAGAAAGAAGAATCGAGACACTTAGAACAGATAATGGTGGAGAATACAATTCAAAATAATTTGAATCCTTTTGCAAATAAGCTAGAATCAAGAGGGAACTAACCACTCCCTACAATCACCAATGGAATGGTGTTGTGGAAATAAAGAATAGGACCATTATGGAAGCAATGAAGACAATGATACATGATCAATATCTTCCTATGCATCTATGGGTTGAAGCAACACGAACAAAAATTTATGTGAAGAATAGATTATCCCATAATTCCCTTGGATTAAAGACTCCAAAAGAATTGTACACAAGACAAAATCTTGAATTGATCCATCTCAAGATATTTGGCTTCCCAGTATATTTTCACATTCCAAAAGAAAAGAGAACCAAGTTGGACCCTTCTAGAAAGAAGGGAATATTTTTTGGATACTGTAAAGTCTCCAAATCCTTCAGGATATACATTTCAAGATTCCATCACATAGAGATTAGTAGGGATGTGACATTTGATGAAGAAAAAACTCTTAAGAAATCCATAAAGTGTCAGTGTGAAGAAGTACATGAAGAGGATGTACCTCCCGGAAAATTAGAAGTTGCACCCTCTCTTGAAATAGAAGCATCAGAAGATCATGGTATGCTATAACCTTGGGAAACCCCTACTATGGACATATCATGAAATAGAATACCTGCTTGGGTAAGATAAATCATACAAGAAGTAGGAAAAGTATGGAGCTCTAGAAGGATCCACAAGAAAAAGAAATAGATCAAATCCATTCTCCAATTATGTAGCCTTGATGTGTGATATTGTATATTAAGAACCTACATGTTACGAGTAACTTGTACAAAATAAAGAATGGGTAGAAGTAATGACCAAAGAATACCAATCAATAATGAAGTATGATGTTTGGGATATATTACGCAAACTAGAAATAAATAGTGTGGTATCTTCCAAGTTGATATACAAGATAAAACATGCAAGGAATGGATGTATTGAAAAATACAAGGAAATATTTGTGTCCATAGGATTTTATCAGAAAGATGGAATTGAATATGAAGATAAATTTGTGCCAATAGCAAGGTACACTTACATCAGAGCCATCATGGAACTTGCATCCATGATGAAGTGGAATCTACACCAGGTTGATGTAAAGACAACCTTCCTGAATGGTGTGATTGAGGAAGAAGTATACATCAAACAACCAAAAGTATTTGAAGTCGAAGACAGAGGGACCCACGTATGTAAGTTGAAGAAGGATATGTATGGACTAAAGAAAGCTCTTATATGTTCATATGGAATAATAGATAGCTTCTTTACAAGCTTGGGATTTACAAAGAGTAAGGCAGACCCTGACCTTTACCTTAAGGTTATGGATGACGAACTTGTCATACTATTAATATATGTGGATGACTTATTGTTGTTAGGAAATGAGAAACAAATTGTAGATTGCAAGAAGAAGCTAGATGAAGAATTGGAGATGAAAGATATTGGATCGATACACTATTTTCTCGTTCTGGAAGTGTGGAAGATCCCGGAAGGAATATTTATGAACCAGGGAAAGTATGTAGTGGAAATCTTAAAAATATTTGATATGTTGGATTGTAAAGCCATGGACACACCCATGGATACCAACCTGAAGTTGTTATCTGATGAATAATAAGAGTTAGTATATGTGACTCAGTGCATAAATATTATTGGGTTGTTGATGTATTTGATGAATACCTGACTAGATATATGATTTTTTGTGAACACCCTAAGTCAATATCTATTTAAAACTAGATGTGTTCACCTCATAGATTCAAAGCATGTGATGAGGTACCTGAAAGGTACGATAGAATTTGGACTATACTATGATAGATATCATGACTACAAATTTTATGGATATATAGATTTAGATTGGGAATGAGGTTCCGCAAACAAAAACAACACCTCAAGCGGATGTTATTGTCCAGGATCTTCCATGATCTCATGGCTTAGCAAGAAACAGTCCAGTGTTGCTCTTAGCACAACTGAAGCAGAGTACATAGTGGCCTATTCTGCTAGTTGTGAAGTCATATGGCTTTGTAGGTTGATGTCAGGTCTATTTGACTTGGATTTGGACACCACATTAATTCTATGTGACAACCAGAGTTTTATAAAGATGAAAAAGAATCCCGTGTTCCATGATAAATCAAATCACATAGAAATCCTATATTTTTATATAAGGGATATGGTACAGAAGAGAGGTATAAAAATCTAGGATGTGAGTATCAATGAGCAAGTTGTTGTATATTGACCAAGACTCTATCTTGAGTAAATTTTGAATACTTCCATGACAAGCTTGTTGTAATTCAAAATGACCTCCCTACAAAGAGAGAGTGATGATAAGAATATCATTGCGAATGAGATGCCAGTGATGCGTTAGTATAGGAAAGACCAAGTGTTCCAGAAGATACTGATGACGTCCAAAATTTAATTCTAGATAATATTATCCTCTCTTGAGGATGGTCTTGTGGACAAGAACACTCTCTTCTTAAGAGTGGTCCTATCCCTTACTGATAGAGGATGGTCCTGCATACGATACTCTCTTCAAGAAAATGATCCTACATTCACTTGTAGGATCATTTCATAGACAAGAACACTCTCTTCAAAGTGGTCCTAGCACTAACAACATAAGGATGGTCTACGATGAGTCCTGCATTCATTTGCAGATGAGATATGCATTTATTTGCCAACGATGTGGTCCTAAATTCATTTGTAGATCATATTTGCATTCACTTGCATACGATGTGGTCATGCATTCATTTGTGGATGATATCTACATTCATTTGCAGATGATGTGGTCTTGCATTCATTTGCAGATGATATATGCATTCATTTTAGATGGTGTGGTATTGCACTCATTTGTAGATGATATCTGCATTCATTTACAGATGATATGGGCCTACATTCATTTGTGGATGATCTAGCTAGTCGATGACGTGGACCCTTATTGTTAAGGGGGAGTAGGCTATTGACGATTGCATCATCCTTGGACTTATGTCCAAAAGTGATAGGGATTGATCATCCCACAAAGAGATCATGTGTACCACAAATAGTTTTGTTGCAAAGGATTAAGTGGTCGAGTGATGCAAGAAGATGAAAAACAAAGTGTTGCTACAAACGATCAAGTAATTGAGTACTGCAAGAATATGAAGATCAAGGTATTTCTGCAAAGGATCAAGTGATCGAGTGCTACAAGAAGATGAAGATCAAAGTGTTGCTACAAAGGATCAAGTGATCGAGTACTACAAGAAGATGGAGATCAAAGTTTTGTTGCAAGGGCTTGAGTGATCGAGTGCTCCAAGAAGATGAAGATAAAAGTGTTGCTATAAAGGGTCGAATGATCGAGTGATGCAAAAGATGAAGACTCAATGTTGTAGAAGATAATGTTCCAGTACTAAATATTTTGAAGATATTCCAGGAACTATTCCAGTTGATGATGATTGTTGAAAAGCTTCCTATGATGTATATATGTATTACCTTGACACTGGTGAATATCCTCTCTCTCCTTCGTCCTATAGTTTATGATATTGTTGTCAGTATAATATGCTTATCATTAAGGGGGAGTGTTGAAATATTGTAACTTCAAAGAATATTCTAAATGTATTTTATTGATGTAACCCAAGGGAGAAGTCCTATTCCTTCGTTGGGATGTTACTATTGTGTTTGGTCATCATAAAGTCATGATGTATAACCTCCATTGTAAGTTAGGTCAACAGTACCCTCTTGAATATAATATATTACTATTTTTTGTATTCCTAGGTGAGGTCAAACTAGTAATTTTATTGGGGACGAATTATTAGGGTAAAATTCAAGTGATTGTTACACATAAATCTCATCACCATCATGTGTTGAGGCCTACAACATCAAAATTCACCCTTAAATCCCAAATTGTGAAGTTGGACAGTGGCCTAGACTCCTATTTTCCATATTTGATTCCAACACTGCCTTTTCCCTTAATGCAAAAGGTGTTACCCTCTTCAGCAACCCCCACTATCTCTTGTCAATGAGTGGTTCCACTGCTTCCTTCCTTTGATCAAAGAGCGGTTCCATCCTAGTAACGCTTTGTCTACATGGAAGAAAAGTGGTGCTCGTGTCAAAAAGAGAAGATTCATGAAGATTCTTGAAGGAAGAATTCGTGGAACCCTCATCCCTGCTCTGTGGACCACCTGGACTCGAGAACCACCCTAGTAGGATCTCCCTTCCACCTCACCCACCATTTTCTCAACCATCCCTATCCTCCCAAGGCCTATAAAACCTAGCTCATACCCCATGGTTGAGAGGGAGAAAAGTTATGCTACTGCATCAAGATTCTGTCCAAATCTGGGGTGAGCATAGAAGGAGAAAGTTGTCACTTTTGAGGACAATGCATGGCATGTGAAGGAGCATCACAACACTAAGGAAATAATTGTAAGATTTCTTCTTCATTTTTAATGCAAATTTGGTTCCTTTCCCATAAACTGTATTATGTTCCAATCATTCATTTTATTACTGGATTCCTTAGTCACTATTATAGAACTGTAGATTATGTTATGCTACCTTTGATATGGATTGTCTATTTGATGTGTTTGTGCAGGTACATCCATGGAGATTTATCACCATAGGAGACATTTATATCATACCGCAGAACAACCAAAAAATTCATTACAATTATCTACAAGCTCTAGGGGAAGTCTTCCATCCTTGTTGTTTACTCATTTGTTCTAGATCTAAACGATTCAAGCCTAGACGAACAGATCTTGTCCGCAAGAGGTTCATTTTTCCTAGAAAAAGTAACAGAAAGAGTATAAATAGTGGATCTATGTTCCTCATTTGAACACACACACTTACTTGTGTATAATGCATAGGGGAGAGAGAGAGAGAGAGAGAGAGAGAGAGAGAGAGAGAGAGAGAGAGATCAACACGGAGAAGGAGCACTTGTTTTGGGGTTTTATATTATACATATATATAGAGGAAGTTTTGCTGGGTTTTCTTCCCCTTTAGGTTTTCCTAGGATAAATCTGTGTCTATCTTGTGATTTTGTTTCTTTCAGTGATTATGCATATGGCATTGATGTGAAATTGGATTAAACACTAATGATATCTATCTAAGAATATGAAATATTAACATTGAGTGTGGCATATAGACACACGTATCAGCCTCATGCAATCCATTGGAGGGAAGACAAAATAATCTTACACATTGTACAAGGAACATGGACACATGGGATTTACTATGTTTCAAAATATGACCTAGAGTTAGTTGGTTTTACTGATTTTGATTGGGCAGGTGATAACAGTCATAGAAAATCAAGTTATGGACATATGTTTATGATTTCATATGGTCCAATCAGATGGTCAAGTAAAAAATAAAGTGTTATTGCACTTTCATCTACAAAGGAAGAATACAAAGGACATGTAAATGCAACAACTCAATTTTTGTGGTTGCGGGGTAAACTTGGAGAGTTTGGGATTGAATATGAAGATTCTACGTTCATTTATTGTGAAAACCAAAGTATTATTTGAATCTCAATTGATCCATTACATAGGTAGTGAAACAAACACATAGAGATACATATGCACTAGATCAAAGGGCTTGTGCATGATGGGATCATTGCTATGTGCTATTGCGCATCATCTAAGCAAGTTACATGCATGTTCACCAAGGAGTTCTTTGAGAATACATTCAAGAACATCAAATCACTACTGGGGATATTTGATCATATGTTGAAGACTGATTGAAGACAATATTTGACAAAATTTTCTATGTCCATGTTTAAGGGAGGATTTTCCCCTTTGTGGTTTTTCCTCTTCCCTTGTTTTGTATGAACAATAAGTATGTAAATGGTGACTAAGCCTTGTTTATATGCCCTATATATCTTATATATTTCTGATATTTCACATAATTCAGGTTTAAGAGGGGGTTTTATAATAATCAAAACCCATTCCCATACTTAGGATATTATATTTAATCATTTTTGTTAAATTTCTTGGTCCTACACTAGCTAGTTGACATCCACTTGCTTCCTTATGGTAAAACTTGCAAAAAATTCCTATAGGAGTGCTTTGGAAATACTTTGGATAATATTTTGACAACCTATTAGACTTCCCAATTTATTAATTGTGTATTACTTCCTTATCCAAAATTATACTTCTTTCAACATCTTTTAAGGAAAAAGGTAAAGCTAGTCTTAAGGCAATTGCCTTGTTTTTTGTACAACTCACCCTCCATATTTTTCTCTTTCAAAAGCATTATTTTATTCACTTTCCTTCACTTATCATCTGATACACTTCATTCATCCCATTCATGATCTTATTGATGGATTTGGAAAGTGTTGTATGCACCTAGGGGGGATTTTGACTTTTTAGTAACACTACAACAAAAATTGGATTTAACATCTCTTTTTGCATCCTTTTTTGCATCTAGACCATATTTCAGTGTATTTTTCTTCATTTTTGGACAAAATGGTGCAATTTCATGGTTTGGTGGTATTTTAGGCATTTTTTGCATCCATTTTCTAAATCTGGCGCAAATTGTGGCGTAATTTGCACCAGGTTATGCGCCAGGTTTTGCATCATGTTTTGCAATAGGTATTGAGCCTAGTTTTGCACCTAATTTTGCACCTAGTTTGTACATCTACTCTTGTTGCGCCCCCTTTTACATCCATGTTTGCCTCAACTTTTACGCCCTTGTTTTCATCCACTTTTGCATCCTCTTTTACATCCACTTCTGCTTCTTTTTTTGCATCCCTTCGTGCGCCAAGTTTTGCATCAAATTTTACATCCTGTTTTGAGTCTAGTTTCGCATCTCATTTTGTTTCATCCATTTTTGCATCCACTTTTGCATCCATTTTTTCGTCCACTTTTGCACCCACATTTTCATCCCTTTTTGCATCCCATTTTGCATTCATGTTTACATCTTTTTTTGCATATACTATTGCATCCACTTTTGCATCCACTTTTGTTGCATCCCAATTCCCACCCATTTTTGTGCCTACTTTTACACCCACTTTTTCTTCAACTTTTGCATCCGTGTTTGCATCTTTTTTTGCATCCAATTTTACATCAGTTATTGCATCCCTTTATGCATTCATTTTTGCATCCACTTTTGCATCGGGTTTTGAGTTGGGTGTTACGACTACTTTTGCATCTACTTTTGTTGCATCCACTTTTGCATCCAATTTTACATCCATGGTTGTATCCACTTTTGCGCCACTTTTTTCATTATGTTTTGCTTCCATGATTGCATCATTTTTTGCATCCACTTTTGCATTACCTTTTGCATCCATTTTTGGTGCACCCCATTATGTGCCCACTTTTGTGCCTACTTTTGGTGCATCCTTTTTTGCATCCATGTTTTTATCCAGCTTTGCATCCCGTTTTACACCCAAATGTTGAAGATAACAATGAGGATAATGATTATGATATTGAGGATGGCTACGATGATGATGATAATGTTGTTGATAATGAGGAGAACGATGACAATGATGATGACGAGGATAATGACAATGACGACATTGACAATGATTATGATGGAAATGAAATGAATGATGATGATGGTGATGATGAAAATGACAATGATGATGAATACAATGAGAATGATGATGTTGATCATCTTAAAAAATAAGTTGTTATTTGTCATGCATAAAGTGTATGTGTCCTCCATGACCCTTTTCTAGTTTTCACATATTTTGGGTAGATGTTATTTTGTATGCCAAAGGCAATGATGAATAACTGATGAAAATGTCAATAATCATGATGATGATGATGTCAATGACAATGGTGATGATGATTACATGATTGATGATTATGCCGATGAAGATGACTATTGTGATAATCATGTTGACAATGATAAATATGACGACGATGATGATCATCATCATCATTTCCATCAAAAACATCATCACTATCATTGTCATCTAGTTCATCATCATCATCATTTAAAGAATATGGGATATGTTTACCATTTAAAGCATGCATAACAAGTGGGATACGGTTACAATTTAAGCATGCATAACTTATAACTATGATTGAGCACATTTTAATCTTGGAGCTTGTAGTGAAACTGGGTTTATTTACCTCTACCAACACTTTCTTATAAGGATCATCATCATTTCTCATGTTATTCTCATTGTCATTTTCATCATTACTATCATCATCGTCATCACCATATAATGACATCATTGTCAATTTCATCATCATTGCCATAGTTTTCATCATCATTTTCATTGTGATCATCAACAACGACATTGTCATCATCATTATCATATAATCACATAATTGTGAATGTCATTATCATCAAATCAATTACATTTATTGTGTCCACTTTAGTATCCCAAATCAATTACATTTATACTCTCCTTATTCTAGGTTGTATAGGTGCAAAACTAGGTGGTTTATATCATTATTGTCAACTTCATCATCATTTCCATCGACTTCATCATCATTATCTATATCATCATTCATCTCATCATCATCATCATCATTTTCATCATTGTCATTGTCGTCATCAACAAAAACATTGTCATAATCATCATATAATCACATCATTGTGAATGTCATTATCATCAAATCAATTACATTTATTGTGTCCACTTTAGCACCCCAAATCAGTTAGATTTATATTGTCCTTATGTTAGGTTGTCTAGGTGCAAAACTAGGTGGAGGAATGAAAATTATTGAAACTCTTTGGCATCATTTATCATGGATTTCTTAGAAGTTTGGATTTGTTAAGGATTGAAATATATTAATTCACTTATGCTATTGTTTTATATTATATTTAATAGAATCCCTAATGATGAAAATTCATATGGTTAAGATTTGAGAAACCTATAGTTAAAGGGTGATGAAATTTTTGTTTCTTTAAAATCCATTTGAAATTTGAAATTTCTACATTACTCACTTGGAAAATTACTTATGTAGGGATTGTGGGTTTCCCTTGGGTTGTGGCTGATGTAGGCCAGTGTCATATGACCTCAAGAGTCGAGACAAACCTGAAAGATGCTCAAGTTCAAGAAAGGATTGGGTAGGTTGTATGGATGTGACACTTAGTATCTAGGGATAGCCATGACCCTTACTATCTCATGACATGTATAGACCCTTCCATATTTAGTATTTAGGATATCCAAACATTCATTTCCCAAGTTGTACAAATGTTTTACCTGTATTTAATTTTTTTTTACAATTATTATCACATAAATAACCACATATTCAAGAACATTAATAAGGATAAATTAACTAACCCTTTACTATGAGTTTTTTTTCCTTCTAATTCAAAAAATATATTTTCACGTAACTCACCATATATTTAACAATTTTAGCAACAATAAAATAACTTACACTTACAATGACTTATTTTCCTTTTTCCTTATATTAAAAAAAACTAATCAATATAAAACAACTCAAAATTCTTTCTTAAACACTCCACTCCAATAATATAGTAAAAATAATAAAAACATTTAGATCTCTTCAACATTAACCCTAAACAATTACATTTAACATAGCTAAAACTTATAAAGAATATTGTTTTTAATGTAAATAAAAAAACATTACTTCGACGTAAAGCATTACCACTTGATATTTATTAATTAATCATATTACACTCTCAGGATTAAAGCAATCTTACATAGTGGTGCCACACATGTTTATAAATATTACAAGTAACCATCTCTATGTTGAACTATGAAAAAACGTAATTCAATATAAGTTAAAAATTAATATATGTTATAGATTTTAGTTTAGCTATATATAAAACATGAAAAATATAATATTTATGTAATAAACTTAAATGTAAGTAAAAAATGACGTTAAAGTGGGAAATATATTCCTGAAAAGTCCCTAGAAGAGAGACCCCTTTTAATCCAGTGTGGCAAACACAACCTCCAAAAGCTTGCGCTTCCAAGTCAAGCCTAGAAAGTTGGTTTAAATCAAGGGTGTAAGGCTTGACCTACTTGAACATCCAAAAATAAAGAAACAAAGGTGGGCACCACCTCCACATGCAATGTAAATAATGCGTGCTTCTTAATGAAGAACATACTTTAAAATATAAACTTTATAAACTTTGGCATTAATGCCAAACAATTCCATTTACGGATACAGCTTCAAAACCATTGATACCAGCAGCAACCAAAAATATTAATATTCAGAATCTGTCGTCATTGCTGTTAAAGGAAAACCCTTTGAAAACTCCATGACACCAAAAATTCCATGGAGATGGGAGAAGGCATTGCACATTTTGAATCTTCTCAACCAATGATGCTTTGTAGAAGACTCCATTACTTATTGCAGGATTTTAGAGATTTTCATTGAGGCGAGAGCATTGACAGAAGGAAAACGCGTCCATGGTCATATGATAAAAATTGGGTTATAACTTGATGTTTGTTTGGATGCTAAGCTTGTTAGTATGTATGCCAAGTTTGGTTTTATTGAGGATGCACGCCAAATGTTTGACAAAATGCATGCGCACAATTTGGTTTCATGGAATTTTATGATAGAAGGATACGTGCAACATTGTTATGGTGGAAAAGATTGGGTACTCTTTTGCTTGATGATGGAAGAGGGAAAAAGGATAAATCAGTTTACCATTGTCAACATTCTATGGGCATGTGCAAGCTTGAAATAGGGGAAGCAGGTGCATTCCTACCGCTTTAAAACTATATTTGATATAATTTATCTATTTGTTGTGGGATTATTGCTATGTATGCAGAATGTAGAGATTACAGAGTGCCCAACAGATGTTACAGAATGCATGAACCAAATGTCTCTATCAGGGAATGCAATGATACCCAGTTATGTGAGGCATTGTTTTTCATAACTGGCATTTAATATCTTTAGACAAATGTAACCAATGATTTACAGAGTGCCCAATAGATGTTACAGAATGCATGAACCAAATTTCCCTATCAGGGAATGCAATGATACCCAGTTATGTGAAGCATAGGTTTGCATAACAGGCATTTAAAATCTTTATACAAATGCAACCAATGGGATTGAAACCAAACCAAGCCGTCTTTTTAGTGTTATAAATCCTTGCATTGGGATGACCTCATTGGCATATGGCAAGCAAATCCACACCCACATATTGAGAAGAGGATTTGAATCTAAAATTGTTGTGGGAAATTCCATTGTTGACAAGTATACTAAATGTGGGAATATGGAGTATGTACACCAATTGGTTGATAAAATGCATGAACGAGATATAGTTTCTTGGAGCAATATGAATGTAGAATATGGTAGGTTTGTGAGAGGTAGGGATGTGATAGAGGTATTTCAAAAAATGCAGCAGGCTGGTATGAAGCAAAATCATATTAATTTTGTTGGGGGTCTTGTTCCTTGTAGCCACGCAAGCCTAGTTGATGAAGGTTTGCATTGCTTTGATTTTATGAGACACCATCATTACATTACCCCATAGTCCCAACATTATTCCTGCATGATGTATCTACTTGTTCATGCTGGGAACCTTGATAAGGCACTTGATTTGATAAGAAAGATTCCATTTGAACTAGATGTTGCTTTGCGCGATGCTTGTAGAGTGTATTCCAACATTGAAACAGGAAAAATTGCAGTTGAATTAGTTTTTAAGCTCGACCCTCAATATGTTGGAAATAACATCCTGCTGTCAAACATCTATGTTATTGCAAGTAGGTGGTGGGAAGATGTAGACAAGGTAAGAACAATGATGAAAGATAAAATTGTGAAAAGAAGCCATGGTACAGCTGGATTGAGGTCAATACCAGAGTGCATCCATTTCTTGTAGGAGATCGAACACACCCACAAACTGAATTGATCTATGCAATGTTGGGTAGCTTGGCTCTGCAGATGCAAGAAACAGGTTATGAACACTATGAAATTCATTTAATTCTCATTTGTACTACAGAAAGATAGGGATCATTATGAGGTTATTCCCCAAAATAGTAAACTCATATACCAACAAAGTGGATAGTTGATTAACACCACCAAAGCGAGTGTAGACTCACACTGGATATTTGTAATGAGCATGTCAAAAAGATATATGTTGGAAAGGTATTTCAACATCAACTAGATTAATCAACAATTCCATGAAGGTGTTTTAATTTTCAGCATAAGGTCTTCTTTATATTTTTAATGGCATTGATAAATGTAGTCTTAGATTTTGAATCATACCTAGCAGGATCTATGTTTTCAATCATGTTATCTTCTAACATGCTCAATTTTCTTGTTGTGGGTACAAAAAAAGAGGGGTGTGTTCCAACATTTTAGCTTTTGTGTTGGAGGGGCTACATCTGCAGCTACAAAACTTACTATATATAATATAAGATGAAGATATGAAGGTAATCCATCAGGTTCTTTGAATATATTTAATATTTTTTTGGAAAGATAAATATCATGGCTTAGTTCAATGCATTAATAGAACTTATTTGTGAATTTATTCATTTATCTTTTTGATGCACTCAATTAGGGCTTGTCACAACTCTAAATGATTATCCATCTATATATAATTTCTGAAGGGATTTTAGTTGCACAAACACTATGATCAAGGTTTGGAATTTGCGTATGGAGGTTTCCACAATAGTCACGTTGTAGAAAATTTTTGGGGTTAAACTCTGTTGAATTTTGAAACTTCTTGACATTTATAATGGACACTCCATGGTCCACTCATCATTAGGGAATTCAAATTAAGCTTTGATATTTTAAGCATTTCGTCTTTCCTCCTATTAAATAATAATTTTAATCATATGTTAGTATTTTTTTCAAAACGGTTAACCTACTTGTCCCCTATTTATTTCCTCTATAGGATCACTCAAGAGTTGGTTCTATCTATCAAATATTTATTTGAATCCCTAATGATGGGTGGAGTGTCCCATATTTTCCTATTTTTAGGTGGTTGTTGATCAAATATTGTTCGATTTTTAGGTATTTGTTGACCATATGCACTAGCTAGTGAAGAAAAGTGCACTACTTGGAGTTATTCTTGGCTTTCTAAAATCATATTTATCTAGTAAAAAGAGCACTCTACACGGAAGATATTTTTGGTATCATGTTTGTCCAAGGAAATTCCTCTTTATCCAATCATAGAGGGTGCACTAGTTTGGGAGCATATTTTCCACTCTAAATCATCTTTATCCATTCAAAAAGACTGAGTTGTTGATAGTCTTGTTTTTGGCATGCTTTATCTTTATTTCGGAAGCAAAAGGAGGGTGCACTTGTTGATGGAATGAACTGAGTTTCTTTTTATGCATGCTTTATATCCATGTTATCTCAGGTAGGATGCACCACTTAGGTTATGATTAGGCCTATTTTATCCTCTTTTAGTCATCTTTAATCAACACTTGATAGTTAGGAGGAGGGAATATTTTTAGGTTTCCCACATTATGTTCATGTTTTTAGGGAATATTTTTAGGTTTTCTTATACAAATAAGTAGTTGATGGATGCATTTTGTGGCTTTCTAATTATGCTTGGATCTATTTTTAATCAGCTTAAGGGAGGTGCCATTATGAGTGGTATTATCATTATGCTTTATCTCCTGAACTAAGAGTGAAAGGCACAAATATGGCTTGATAAAAGAAGAATCAGGTTCACTATCTATCAAAGTTTTATCCGAATCCCCTAATGATGGGTGTTGTGTGACATACTGCCTCCAATTTTGGGTTCTATTGCTCTACAAGTGGAGATGACTGTTGGGGTAATTTGATGTTACTAGTGAGCTCATAGCGTTAAGAGGAGTTTAGAAGATCACTCTTACCCTGTCAGTTTTTTATTTCGATGCAATTTGACCATTCCCTTAATTTGGGAGTAATATTTAACATAATTTAATTAAAGTCTCTAAGGTTGTTATTTTATCTAAATTATCTAAGCGGGCGCCTTAGTGTAATAGCTGGTTGGAATTGGGATGGAAAGATTTAAATGTTGGGATGATGAAAAGTGACTTCCATTTCTCAGAAATGCTTTAAAGCAAATAAATCACTTTTTGGAGTAAAATGAATAAATTATTAAAGTGAATTTTGAGGAAATATTGAAGAAAGAATTATAAAGTCACTTTTTGATTAATTATTGAACGGGAAACGTGAAAAGGGAATAAAAGAGAAATTGGAGTTCATTCTCTCATGATTCATGACTTATTTTCAAAAAATGATTTTTGGAGAGTTCTGATGGATTTTGGCTCTTTGGATGGAAACCCTCACTCTCACTGATTGTGAGAGGGATAGGGTGATTGTGAGAGGGATTATCGATCAGATCTTTCATTTTACTTCATTGTAGTGGAAATGAAACCTGCATACTTGCAGACTTACCGAATATTCTCAAAGTTATTGGTGATTTTGTGGAGGGTGCACTTGAACGTGGACATTTTTAGCTTCATATATCTCGTGACCACCTACAGCTATGATGAAAAAGGGTCAATTTACTTTACCTTTGCTGAGTATACAATCATAAATGAAGGCTCTACATTTGGTAGGAAATGTGGGGCTTTTGTTGTGAAAGAGTCTGCTTTCCTTGGGAGGGTGATTTGGAGAAAGAAAAATGGAAAACCATCTTCTAGAGAGAAGCCAGCTGCCTAGAAGGGCACAAACATTTTCAGCTTCATATATCTCATGACCACCTACAGTCGTGATGAAAAAGGGTCGATTTACTTTACCTTTACTGAGTATACTATCACAAATGAAGGCACTACACTTGATAGGAAATTTGGGGTTGTTGTGAAAGAGGGCGCTTGGGAGGGCGATTTAGAGAAAGAAAAGGGGAAAACCATCTTCTAGAGAGAAGGTAGCTGCTGTTTATTGCTATGTTATGCTTGTGGGAGGATTGTTTGCACCGCCCACATCACCATATAGTTCAATTGTGACTTTGGAGAGTTGTTCACTAGAAAAAAAAGTCTGTATGCTAAATACAACCTACAGGTCAGGGAAATAGTGATATTCAGATTTGATTTGATGTTAATAGATTGTTGTTACTTGCTAATGTATTTTCATGTTATCCAAATAAGAAATACTTGACATATTTTCCCTTGATGTTAATGCAAAATATCTTAGAATTCGTGTTCAATTTTTTCTGTGGATAACCATTATATTGAAATTTGAGAGCTGAAACTTGCAAACAAATACCCAAATCTATCTTCAAACATAGTAGCAGTAAAATAAGCATAAAATCAGCCCAGATTTGGATAGGGACATTTCAATGGTGGGAACTGTTTCCAAACTATTTGATGAAAGTTCTGAACCAAAAAAGGCCTCAACATAACATCAGTACACTTCATTACATGTCGGCAGTCTAGTGAAGGGATACTACATTAGTCCACATGTTAGTTTCTGTTTGGATGCTGCTGAGGTAGCATTGTGTGCATATTGTCACTTTCACCTTGATCTCCAACAAGTTATCTCACTTGTGATTTAATTCAAAATTTTGAGACTCAATGATTGAATTTACTTTCAAGTTAGCAACAATTGCATCCGTCATCCATTTCTTGATATCTTAATCCATTAGTTCCTTCTTGCTGTTATATTTATTTGAAAAATCTTTATCTATTCTTGAAATCATAGAATGAAGAATATTTTTGTTTAATAATTGAGCCTCCTTTTTCAATAGAGCTTCCTGATGTGATACGCTCTCATACATTTCAATCATTAGATTGATTCTCTTCTCAATAGGGTCACAATCAGTTACTAGTTCTATCAGCAATTTTATTTTGTAATTCCAAGATTTTTGCATTATGATCGAGTGCATATCAATGGGTAATCAATATCATTGGGAATGTCTTATTGGTGCTCTAATTCCAACAATGGCTTCTAAACATAATTTAACATAATTTTCTTCAAAGCTAGTATGACCCTATAGTTTCAAGACCAATTATCTTTGTCATTGTAATACTTATGCCCAAGTTATGAGACCTTTAAGTTAACTGCCAAGAATATTTAAGCAAATTATCTTTTTTATTGAGGTTGTCCATAGTTACTCTTCTGCATGCTCCTCGAGGCTGTTCTATCCAGTTTGGTTTTATTTTTATTTTTATTTTTTTTCAATCGGTTGCAGAGCAGGTTCTGTAGGGACGTTGGGTGATGTGGGACATATATACAAAAGGTTTGAAAATAATAGTTTTGAATTATTTGAACTTAGAATCCTGGGTTTCAAATTATTTTTTAAAGTTTCTAGCTAATGCAATCCATTTTTCCTCTTGTTTTGACAAGATGCGTGGTTTCCTCATTTAACTTGACTGCATTTATGGTATGATATCTCCATTTTCTTCCTATCCTTCCTCTGGGATCAGGTTAATATCAATATTAATGTCCTTTTTATCATATTATTTAGAATCATGGAAATTCAGCAACTAATCATCAAATGCTAGTTGTGGGGTTTTGTGCTTTCTTTTCATTTTTTTCCCTCTTTTGCAATGGTGTCCACTTGAAACATGGAGAAGTTTTAAACGTGAACACAGTTTAACTCCAAAAATTTCCTACAATTATGATCAAGTCCCTGTCAACATGAACAATATGTTCAATGGTTCAAGCAAATTATGTCAGAAGTAAATGTTATGAATGGTGACATTCCTTATGACATATCTTAGCACAAGAATAATAACATACTACATTCTGGAATCAAGAGACAGGTCAACAAGTTCTTATCTTATTATGTATGGTGAACTTGAAACAATCTATCCACTTACTGATTCCCTTGGGACAATCCAACTAGTTCCAGCAGTGGTATATAGCTTGACAATGTTAGAGATGAGATGATAAAGGGAGTCAAGTCTGATCAGAACTTCCTACACATATAGCATGCAAATAAAGTGTTGTTTTTTGAGGTAGCTAGGCCAATTTGAATCCCAGGTCGAGTTTCTAACACCCATACCTCCTTGTGCCATGAGACAGAACCACACCTTGCTTCACACTACAAATATATACCTTCTTGTTCCAGGTGAAGGAATACTCATCAGGATTGATTGGGAAGCCAATTGAAGCCAGAGATTACACAGTAACCCGATCTAGTCCACATTGCAAGGATA
Organism: Pseudotsuga menziesii; assembly: GCA_001517045.1. Lineage (NCBI taxonomy): Eukaryota > Viridiplantae > Streptophyta > Pinopsida > Pinales > Pinaceae > Pseudotsuga > Pseudotsuga menziesii. Next base: position 125,964 of record LPNX010062471.1, read on the forward strand.
CGATCCATGATTGTGTCTCCCAAGTAAAACACCATCCAACCCTTGGTCTCCAAGAGATGCATATATTCATAAAAGGAGGGGGGATCTTTGGTGGAACTATAAGAAACTAAAAAAGTTCCACGAGATACATTTAACAGCAATGAGCCCCCACAAATTTTTTGGCTTCGACGCCTCCAAAGGATGATGTCAGTGATGCTATTCGAAAGACTAAATCGATTTCCTGTGTAAGATTTAATAATACCTTTTGCAAGACGAATGAAAATATAATTAGATCATGTTGCTATGATATGTTTGGCATGAGGGATAGTTGACAATGGACATAGTAGGCCATGTTAAAGGAAGTAATTTAAATGTTCTATTCATCACCCTAGTTCAGAAAACATATTAAAATATACCATGCTACTTTACCAAATAAACCTTTAAAGTTAGATGGTATACAACTAACATAAGAGTGAAGCCGAATTATGAATTTGATTACTGGTGTATGATAATTTCTCCCTACACCCTAATGGACATATATCTCATCTCAATCTAGAAGAAAAAATACCATACTACTTTACCAAATAAAACTTTAAAGTCAACTGGCATACAACTAGCATAAGAGTGAATCCGAATTATGAAGTTGATTGCTGGTGTATGATAAGTTATACCTACACCCTAATGGACATATACCTCATCTCAGTCTAGAATAAAACACTCCACAAAGGCACCATGTGTCAACTCTGAAAAGCACTCCATAAACCATCGATATTGCTTGAATTGGTTGACTAACCATTCCACCCCATACAAACTGTCAATGTTGAACGATGAACTCTGTAACACTGAGCTCACTCTAGATGATATCCATGAATATGTATGATTAACACTCATATATATTATTTCAAATTTGGTGTTACTATAACATACACATTCAAAATGCTAAGTTACAATTAAACAAAGAATGAACAACACATGCATCCATAGGTTTCCCAAATTTTTTTGTTAAGGTGTAATGCCCATTTTGTCTAGATTCCCTACCATTCATAGTTAATAGTAAGGTTAAGTCTAGGAATGTTGACAAATATAGAGGGAAAAATCCATTTTTAGGTTAGCGTAATTTTGTCTGGAGGATGATATTAATCCTCAACTTTCCATTTTGGGGTCAGATTTTGTTACAAGTATATATACATCTGCATTCTTAATAATACATGCACCCTTGCAATATACATGAGAAATTTTTTTGTATTTGTATCTAATTGTTTGGATTCACATGGATGCACATGAATATTATTTTTCCATCAAAATTTGAATATTTTATGTATTATTTGATCAAGTAGTTTTTTTTCTGGTTTAAACCCAAGCGATGGATCCATTTTTTTTGTTTTTTAAGGTGGAAATTGCCTTCTATCTAGCTCCAAGAGAATTACAATTTGCCCGAATTTGTCAGGCCCACAAGCGGCATGTTTTTACCAATACAATGGCCCTTAAAAATATGAATCAATAATTACAACTATTTTTCATTTGGCTAAGTCCATACTCTTATGTCATAATCACCTAGGACATGCACCTGAAATTCAACCTTATGAGTAGACTGATATTTCACTGCTGAAATACAACAAAGTAGAAATGTCAAAAGCATATGTTAATAGAAAAAAAAATTGCAAGTGTTAGATGAGATACATAACTAAATTGAGAAACCATCAAATATGAACTGATGGCTCATCTCTTACTTCAAAATTCTAGATCATTTTGAAAAGATCTGAAAATGTATCAGTCAATTGACATCTCTCAATCATTTCACTTCAATTTCACTTGACACATTGGTGCATCCTACATAACTAGCATTAATCTTGTCAATGCTGAGAACTACCTTCAAAATACCTCTCTCTGCACTAGTTCTCTAGGAAGATGAGAGCATCCACAGAAGCCAATCAAAATGATCATGAATTCCTTTACAATGATGGCATATAAGGCTATGGCCTTAATAGTCTAAATTAGTAATCATGTATCTCTGGTAGTAAGCGTTCTACAAGGGGAGGGTAGCTGCACAGAAAATTGATTATAAAAATTTAAATAGATCCTGAAAAGTGCCTGGTTTTCACTATAACTGTTCATATTCTGCGCTCAAAGAATAATCTTGAATATACCTAGGTAGTGATAATTACATCACATAATGTGTATTGTAATGCATAATCACAGGATTTGGTTGTGTCTCAACTATATCTCCCCTTTAAATATACATTCAAGCAATAAATCCAACACAGATTTGGCTCATTCTTCATTCAAATTGCTACCACCAACATTACTCCAAGTCCATCAAGGACCTTTCATCTAGCTAAGAAATGGGTTTTCTCCATCATTTGAACTGGATTATTGTTGTAGTCATATTGGACTCACTAATAATTTCACAATTTCCTTTGAATTGAATTCCATTTGTTAGCACATGAAGAATGCATGATAATTCCATTTTGCTTCTGATAAAGTAGACCGTGTTCATTTCTATCAGCTACTCTTGGACTGTTAACTTGGGAATCATTCCTTTGGGGTTTATAAACCTTATTTGTGAATGTGCATACCCTCTCCTAACAGTCCATGACTAAGGTATGATCTATTCTAGCTAGGATGTAAATGTGTTGTCTCTATTCTATAGATAGTGGTTGATTTTGAAGTTGTAGTAGGTACATATTTTGTAGATGGTAGGTATGATGGAGTTATACGTACTTCTTGTAATGTTTAATAAATATTCCCTAATTTTATCTTTAGTTTGTAGCACTATTTAGTCTATTGGATGTATCTATATATTTGGTGAGAGGTTGAATAAGTTTTCATTTTTATACTACATTATAATCTTAAATAGATGTGGAGGGATCCACTTACAATACATACATTTTCAACTAATGACCCAAAGGAAACTTCCAATGGACAATTCCAACACTATTTGGATGTCTAAAATTGAATATTATTGGTCTTGGCTAGCCAACCTACTCCTCAAAGTTTGTTTGCTGCAAAATGATTGAAAACGGCTTGCAAACAACTTGTAACTCTGACATTAAGCTTCCTTCTCTGTTGGTTGTCCAAATTACTATATTAGTTTGAGACATGTTGTATTAATGGTTTTCTAACAACACTTTTCCTACTTTTAAGATAAATTCCATGCATTTATTGCCATGATCTACTCATTCGTATGTCTTTCTTTCTCTGCTCTACAATATTAAAATGATGAAAATATAGTGAAATTTACCTCTTTTTTGTTGTTTACTTGCTTTGTTGTTGGGTAAACTTTTATAATGCTTCCATCTATTCTCAAGTGATTATGTGAATATTAGTACCACTCCATTAAAACAAATTTAGTGTAGTTATTTGAGCACTAAATGGTAAGTTAAAATAGTGAACCATGTTGATTTTAAGAAGTACAACACTACATGGGATAAACGTTCACTACATGGGATCAAATATTTGCATTGAATCCTCTAACTTTCAAGGTTAGGTGGAGATGAAGCAATTCAAATGCTATTACATTGTTTTTGATGTCAGTTGTTAGGATGATAACATGTTAGTCATTAACAAGTTGGGCCTTAAGGTGGCATGTTGGACCCCTAGATAACAATTATTATTTATACTAAGCTAGGGAATTATTTGTTAAAGAACATGCCTTTTGTTTGCATATCACAACTACATTTTACTTTGATATTTTTCATTTTTACTACTCAGATGGTTATCCAAGAATCTGTTTTCCTAAAATTTCCAACCAATGATAATGTTTAATAGAATTCATTTTGAATTTTTTGATATTATGTTATCTAACAAATTGATGTCAATTTTTCAGAGCTGTCGAAAATGCAGAAGCTTGTTCTTACAAGGAAGGAAGTGGAAAAAGAAATATTGACTGCTGTGGAGGTCATCCCTAAGAGTGATTCACAACAAAGCATTTGGGAGAAGTACAAAAAAGATGTTAAATATCAATGGTATGTCATAGATATTTTACTATTACTTCTATTTAGATTATTAGTGTTCTTATCATGTCTACCCATGTTAGGGGTTCATGAGTTTCTTTCTAATGGGCATGTTACGATCATCTGTCTGGAGTTGCACAGACTTTTGATCCCTTTCTTTTACAATTCTCATGCTCATACAAAGTGCGTCTAGAGGATGTTGGATGTTTCTTACGGACGTTGGATAGTTTGTTGTATTTATTTGCCTACAGATCTAGAATTATATTAAATGCATAGAATAAAGAACACATGCATATTCGCATGGCTTAATACAAATAAATTTTGTTAGAGACGCTTATAATATGGAAGACCATTACTTTCAAGGATTTTAGGTTTTCTCTTAACTCATACACTTACGCACATCCATACATGCACACACAACAATTTTGTTGTTGAGTTAGAATCTAAAAACACATAGAACTTGTATTTTTAAAGTCCATGACCTATTGATTCTTTATTCAAATAGTGTTGTGATTATTTTCTATATTCTACTATGTGGTCTTGTGGCCTTTTTATCGTTGTGGAACTCTGATTTTTTCAGCCGTGTTTCAGGTATTCTAATTCTTGCAAAATTATGTTCACTTATGGAACATTGGTTTTAGAAACTTAGTGTGACAGGTCTCAGATTGTGTTGACCACTTTGTTGTCTCTACGACCTTGCAATTTTGGAGGTTTTCTTCTTGTATCCTTTCATCCCCACAACATTTCTATTTTAGATTCTTTTAGTTCTGTAAGATGATGAAATTGCACAATAAAATTCTCTCATTTTGACCTAGATTAGTCCTCCCATATCTAAACCCCATGTCATCCCCAAATGTAAATTCGAATGTTGTATTATTTAATATTAAGTGAAAAATGAACTATCTCCAAAACCCCCACCTCCCTTCGTTCTCTAAGGTTCAATTTTATACAATGGTCTTTGAATTTAAATTGGCACATTTAATTCCAATGGGAAAGAAATTGAATTGTCCATTATTAAAAATGTTGGTATTTAGAACCCCATAAATAAAATTAGTCTTCATCATCACAAATATGGAACTCATGAATTGTTCATTAACGTGCCTGAGATAAATTTCAATTTGAGATTGTTTGTTGATAAACCCCTTTTGAAATTTTGAATAGTTCAAGCAAACATTTGTTCTTTTCTATGTAAAGTTTCCTTTATTCATTCCTTCTCCATGTCTCTTCACTAATTTTTACTCTAAATCCCATTATTCTCTTTTTCTTTTTGTGTTGTTTTTGTTAGTTATTATTTCACATTCTCTTTGTTAGCTATTATTAAATGGATTCATGAAGCTATGTTGCGTGGAGTCGCCCCCCTCTCCGCCCCTGCTCCCAAAATTTGCAGGATTCATGAAGCTATGTTGATGAAGTGATGGAATGCCCCTTTAGAATCTCTTGATGGAACAATCGTTAGTAAGATGAGAAACCCCTAAACTTCATCTACTCCTTGTGGCCTTATCAATTGTGGAATCCGATATGATCCTTTTTGCTGTTGACATCTTACTAATTTTTAGATTATAAATAATGCACATAATATAAATCAACTTTGTTGGTGTTAATTGTTAAAATATTCATTATATCATATATGTTTCACATAGTAGACATCTTCTTTTAGTAACCATCCATGAGTTCTTCTCTTACCATCCCATTGCTGACCAAAATCACCTCATCAATGAATAACAACATGTATGTAGCAACACACTCATCCTCAATTGGTTTCTACAACTATTTCTTAAACACATCCCTGATTATTTGTCCATATCAAGTTTAGGTTATTAGGTATGCATGAATACATTATGTTGTTCTCTAAGAATCTTTTGTGGACCACTTTAATAGATTGCGTAACTGTTTAGGATATTTTGTTGCCTGAGCATGGTATATTTTTGTGCTTATTAGTGTGGTTGAAAAAATAAATTTGATTTTAAGCATGAATGTCTTTGGATCTTATTGTCTTTTATTAGAATTACAAATGATTAAATCTATGTGTTAATATTTCTCCTCTTCCCGATTCTTAAAGGGTTCTAGCTCAATGGAAGAGCACCTGCTTTACAAGCAGGAGGTTGGTGGTTCAATTCCTCCATGCCCTAATGATATTGGAATGTATTTCTAAAGGTAAAAAATGTAGTAGTACAAGATGGATGCAATATTAGACGCAACACTAAATGCAAGACAAGATCTAAAAGTGGACGTCACACTAAACAAAAAAGTGGATGCAAAAGTCGACCTTATGTCAGATGCAAATATGGAAACAAAAATGGATGTCATACTAAATGCAAAATTGGATGCAAAAAGAGACTCAACACTAGACACAATTAATGACTCAAAACTAGATGCAATACTAGGTCCAAAACTAGACGCAACAATAGATGCAAAAGTGGACTCCTAACTAGACGTAAAATTGGACATTAAATTGAGCACAAAATATGGTGTATCGATGGACATAAAAATAGGCGTAACACCAGGTGCAAAAATGGAAGGAACACTTGGCGCAAACAAAAACATAAAATGAGACACAATATTGGATGCAAGGTGGGACAAAACATTGGATGTAAAACTAGACGTAATATTGAATGCAAGATGGGATGCAACATTGGACACAAAACTAGATGTAATATTAGATACAAACATGGGTGCAAAACGAGGCACAACACTAGGCGCAACATTGGTTGCAACATTGGGCTCAAACATAGATGCAAAAAAAGACATCAACCGGGATGCAAAACTAGGTGCAAAGCTAGATGCAAAATACGACGTAAAACAAGATACAAAATTAGATGAAAATGGGGATGCAACATTATAAGTAAAATTGGATGCAAAACTAGATGCAACATTGGGCCAAAAATTGGATGCAACGTTAGATGTAGAATTGGACACATAATTTTATGCAAAATTGGGTGCAAGACTCGGTGAAAAACTATGAGAAAAATAAGACACAACATTGGATGCAAAACTGACGTGAAACTGGGTGCAAACAAGGATGTAACAAAGGACACAAAAAAATATGCAATAGAAGTTGCAAAATTGGGTGCAAATAAAGGCGCAACAAAAGATACAAAAAATTGGGTGCAAAAATGGACACAAAAATGGATGTTAAAAAGGATGAAAAAAAAGATGCAATAGACGTCGTTTTACGAAAATGTACAATAGCGCCAGGTTTAGCATCAGATTTTTCACCACAATTGAGAAAAAATTACACTAAAATCCGGCACTAAATTCGACACTAAATCTAGTTTTTGTTGTCATGTAAGCCTTCTTTTGTGCTCATTCGATTTTCCTCCTTATGCATTTGAATATATAATGTAATTATATATTTTGAAAACATATGACTTCATGAGGTTGTCTGATATAAATGTATTCAATATAATTTTGTGTTATGCACCATATAGAGTCTCCAATTTGAGTGAATCATGCATGTTTTACAAGCAATTTTGTGAGTTCAATTGATCTAAGCTTGAGATTCAATTTTTTCCTCTTGAGATTCAATTTTTGCAATCATTAGAGTGTATGGTTTTGTTCATGAACCATATATTATTCCAGCATTCCTAACAACCAGGGTATTTTCACTAGAATTCATCAAACATAAGTTGATTATGGAAATAAATATTCTATAATTTTTAAAAAATCTTATGAAATCAAGTTTCCTTTAAAGGTGGGCCCATTCATCATTAAAAATAAGGCCACTCTTCCTGTGATTGAAGGTCTTTTATAGGATATGAATTTTATGAAGGCCACTAATATTAACTATGATCAACATACTATCATATCTTAGAGGAGAAAACATAATACGAATAAATAATTTGAACATCATGAAGTAGAGGGATTAGCTGAAAGGGATATTTCGATGGATTATTAGTCAGATGTGGAGAACACAGAAAAATTACAGCTGAATCCATCTGTTATAGAGAATACAACAACAATGATTGTTCCAACTCTTAGCAAGATGAAAATAACTAGTCAAATAATATTTACAGAAGCTATGGAGGTTGAAGAAGAAGACTTAGAAGTATCAAAGATACAAAACACTTAGTCATAAAAAGAGTTGGTTGAAGTTGGAAGTAAGAAAATGAAGGAAAAATTCCAAGGACCAGCCTTTGAAGTTCAAGACTATAATTTCTCAGATATAGAAGAAGAAGGATCTAGTGACGAATTCAAATCTAGGATTGATTTGCATGCAAGATATGGTCGAGATAAGAATGTTTCCACTGAAAAATATCTAAAGTTGTATTCTAAAGTGAGGAAAATTTTTGATAAAAAGGTTTCATTAGTAATTGTAAAGGATAATGCAAAAAATAATTTGAATCTAGAACTATATACCCAAAATAGAGTTGTGGAGATGAGACTTAATATGCAAAGATTCTAGTACCTGGATAAATTCATCTACACAAACAAACTAGGGAAGTTATATACACTAACCTCATGAAAGATACTTTGAAATTTTCAAAGTTATAGACTACCGTAACTAGAATAGAGAATCAATTGAGACATGAAAAGGTGGAGAATAAATACATAAATAACAAATTAAAAGATTCAAGGTGATATGTTAGATATGGATAGTGAGGTGGAAAAAGGACATACACCTAGGAATATTTTGGCTAAAAAAGAGAACACTATCCAGCTCTTGAAGAAGAAATTGAAGATTCCAACAACTCAGCTAATTTAGGCTTCTAAACGGATAGATTTAGAAAAATAAAAGGAGTCATTGTCCCAAGAATTGAATGATTCTAAATTCAAGTTGTTGAATCTTGATGGAGAAAAAAGTAAATGGGAAAACAAAAAGGGTTTTCTTATTGCCAAAAATGATTTCTTGAATGAAAATCAATTAATTTTGGAAAAGGAAAGAGAGGATAAAGCCTAAAAGGAACAATACATACAAAGAATCCAATTACATAAAAAAATTATTGAAGACGTTGTTTAGGCTATGTCACATGTGATCTTAAGAGATAAATAGATAATGAGTCTAGAAACAGAAAATCAGAACTTGGCTGAAACAGTTAAAAAGAAGGAAGAAGAAATAAAACTCTTTGAGAATAAAAATAAGGAGTTGCTAGATAGAAATGATAATTTTGTAAAATAATGGACAGGTCAAGTGTTATTAAAAGGTTCCATGAATCTCATTTGTGACATGATTATTGTTGAATAAACAAAGATAAGGCCTTATTTGAATTTTATTCAGGACAAGGAAATTGTAATTAATGCAGCAAGACAGAGTTGTGTAGTTGTAAAGGAGGATTTAGACAGAAAACCAGTAGACACAACTAGAAACACAATAAAACTCCTTAACACTTTTTTCTGAAAAGGAACTAAGAGAAATCGACATCAAGGACAGGATTGCAGTGATAACTTGGGATAGGAAAGTTGTGGGGAAGCATCAACACATTGAGACAGTCCAAGCAAAGGAAGATATAATGCTGCATCAAGTGAAATATTTAAAAGGCCTCTTTATAGAATTATTTCAAAAAGGATTTCCTCCTTTTTGGGATGAATATGAAAATCTAATTTCCTATTTAGAATATCCATCCTTGCTGGTTAAATCTAGGCTAGATCATAAGAAGTTTGAAGAGATGATTTTGTCCTTGTCTAGAAAAATCATAATTGATAAGCTGGTGGTGGATTTTGAGTTGGTAAGTTCATTAAGAGAAATTAGTGCTCAACGACCACCTATTTCTTATGTAGATCATGTGGAGTTTAGAGTAATGGAAAGTTTGTAGCTTTCATCTAGAGATCAGTGGAAGACTATAGAGAAATTTGGAAAAATGAAATATAAATTGCAACAATGAAGAATTTCATTTCAAGGCCCGGGCTACAAATATGACAAGGATTATTTTAGAATAAATTTAAAGAGTTTGTAAATAGTTAAGGATATTAGTTGGTTAATTTATGGTACATATGTAATCAGGAAGTTACAAATGCCTATTTTTAGAATGTAGGTAGTTATCAACTCGAGGAGCAATTTTGATGTATAAAAGCATGATTTTGTAATGTAATGAGGGTTGGAACTTGTGAGAAAAACACATTTTGTAAGAGATATCTTTGGAGTTAATAAAAATTATAGAGCCAAGCAAGTTTTTTTTAACCAGAGATTCTCATGTTGTTCTTTTTGCAGTCTATAATCTATTTTCCTTATATGAATGTGTTTCCTGTTATTTATTTCCATTGTGTTGTCGTTCATGCTTGAATAAGTGTATATTGAATCAAAATTAATAATCATATGCTCTAGTCTGTTAATTTCAAGTATCAAAAAACAATTTCCAACTAATGTTAATACTGGATTCATCTTTTCTATGCCCATGTTAATGGACAATTCATTTTTCTTCCTTATCACTAGACAGTCAAGAAATTGTTTGTAAAAGAGTAACTATCTCATCTCTATTAAAAATTCCATTGCAAAGAACTATCATTAACTTGTAACTCATGTTTTGACTCCATGCCCAATGATATCGACTTGTTTCTGCCATCATAACCATTAAAATTGTTTATTTAAAATATATATTTGGCCTTTGTATTTATTTATTGAAATATATCTCTTTGGTAGGAAAGAAGCCAACTTTCCTCCTAAATATTGGTTTGTAAGGTTACCTTGATGTTAGATTTTTATCATTCAAAGCTAGAATTATGATCTTAGTATCTTTTAACTCAGAGAATAACAAGCACAACACAAGAGACAAGAGACACAAAGAATTTTCCTCAGGAAAACCATAAAGGAGAAAACCCCGCAACTTCCTCAGAGATAGAATCAGCACCAAAGGTAAAACCAGAAAACAGTAAGATGATCTCCTAACAGCAGCAGTCTCTCTCTTTCACACTGAGAGAGCTTCTCCTCTCTCACTCATGCGCCCTAATGAGTGAGTGTGTGTGTATGAGTATGATAAATAGAGAGGCTCTCACTCTCTATTTATATTCTTTCGTTCACTTGGAACCCAATCCAACATGTCAGCCTCACTTAACAATTACTTACTAGAGCCAACATCTCTAGGAGTGTCTAATAACCCTAATGCCCCACCATTTGTGGGGACTTTTCCTCCTCTGACCAATAGGAGGGTAACACAATGGTGGGGACTATTTCCCAGACTTACAATGACTCACCTAGGGTCGACTTCACTAGGATAGTCTAATAACCCAAGGGCCCCACAACTGTAGGGACTTTAACCCTTTGGGTTACCCACAATGACTTGACATGACTTTCTCATTATAGAAACTTCCCGGAATAAACATTGAGGTATGACATGACTCAATTACATCCTGAAATAAACATCGAGGTATGACATGACTCAATTACATCCCGGAATAAACATCGGGTTACAATAGATAATAAATACAAGTGAATACATTCCGAAGTTACAATTACATCAATGCTTGGAACTATGCTTCCACAACTAAAGTATAAAAACCCATGTTATAACATATTGGCACCATTCCCATCTAATGAGAGTTTAAATTTACCATGGGAAGAGAGATAGTATTTTCAAGAAGGTAGAATTTTTTTGGGAAAAGAAGAGTTTCTGCATTTGAAGTTGGTTGTACTTTTCCCTAGTGACATCACGTTCATATTCAAGAAGGTTCTTTCAAAGAGCTCATCCTGGATTCCAGAAGAGTGCATAAAATAGTTAATCATGTCTCTGAACCTTTATATAGTGTGGAAGATCCATAAAGTTTACTTAGTAGAAGTATAGGAAAAGAACAACAAGGCACTTCTCAGTTAGAAAGTTCATTTTATCTATCTTAATAAGAGTTTCTAAGTTTTCAATACTTTGATTTCGACATAAAATTTGAACAATCTCTTTTAAAATATAAGTATGAATATGATTTAAAGAAATATGTAGTTGATTAAAATAGGTTTGAGTCTTATCTCCTAGATTCTCTTTGGAAAAAATTACAAAGGAATATGAAAACATAAGAGAGGAAACAACCAATAATCCAAACTCCCCAGCCAAAATTTTTTGGTACTATTCAAAACCCTCATAGAAGTATGGCTGATAGGATTTCCCCATTGGCTTTACTCGTTGTTTTGCATTACCTTCTATCGAACTATTCTCAAAGAATCACATTGTTTTATGCGGAGGGAAACTTTATAGCCCAACAACATGTTGACAAGTTTAATGATTTTATTGACACAGAAGAGGTAGATTATGATGATGCAAAGAAGATGTTGTTTTGTCATAGTTTGTCTAGAGAGGAAAAGAAATGGTTCAAAGATCTTCCTACAATATCTATCCCTAATATTGATGATTTCCAAACTATTTTCCTTGATAGGTGGGAATATAAGAAGAATACTCTGCAAATGTTAGCTCAATATAATAATTTGAAGAAAGGAAATTTTGAGTCTGTGCATGAGTTTTCAAGTAGGTTTATGAGGGGTACAATTCAATTACTGCTGATATAAAACCCCTTGTAGGAGCTGTAAATCTGCATTATGTCGATTCCTTTGAAATTTATTTTGCTTTACTGTCGAGGGAGAGAAAATAAAATAATTTACCTACCATGTTTAAATATGCATTAGAAGTGGAGGATAATTTGATGGATTTTGGTAAAATGAAGCAAAGAGTTGAAGCATATAGGAGAAAGGTCAGAGAAGAAAATAAACCCTCAACCTCTTCTTCCATAGATGCAAAATTTGAGATCATGATGAGAACGATGGAGAGAGTGATAAACAATTTATCCTTAGATAACATACCTCAGAATAAATATCATCCTAATCCACATATTAGGAATCCTAATTTTAGGAGACCTCCTCCCCCACATATTAGGAAAAGAGAGCATAGGAATCCAAGAAATGCAAAGGACTGGAAAATAAGACCCCCTTTCCCATATAACTATGTCGATGAAGAAAAATAAAATGATCCTATGGATAATCGTATACATCATTCTGATGATATAGATTTCGATATGTATCTCACAAAAGAAGAGCATAACATGTTTGCTCAGGAAGAGGAGTGTAATAATTTTGAGTTGGAAACAAAATAGTATCAAAGAGGGTATTAGAATGTTGTGTCTGACCTCCAAAGGAAATTGAATATGAGAAATAGAGATGTAAGAGTAGATAAAGGAATGTTTCCTCCGAATCAGCCTTCCACTAGTCAACAAAATAAATAAATAAATAAAAGAAGAAATTGTAAATAAAGTCCTAGAAAACAAAAAATAAATACCAAAAAAAAATGAAAAAATATTTCCCCCCTTTAGTTTGCAAAGTGAGATATTAAAGATAAAATTTAATATCCCTTTCAATGAACTATTAAAAAACAACGAGTATAGAGAAAAAATCACCAGAATGGTTAGAAAAAATTGATAATACTAGAATGATGCATTAGAACTAAATGATGATTCCCCAACTATTGTTCTTGGCCCCAGAATAGAAGATATCATTGAAGAGGATGTTCCACCCTTCTATGTGAGCATGAATGTTCATGATATGATTCTTCATAATTCCATGTTGGATTTTGGTGCTTCAAATAATATTATGCCAATAGTTGTAGTTGAAATTATGGGATTAGAAATCACAAGACCTTACAAATATTTATTTTCTTTTGATTCCAGAAAAGTTAAGTGTGTGGGGTTGATCAAATATTTGGTAGTTACTCTTTCTTAGATTCAATCTAAGAATATTATCGTGGATGTAGTGGTTTCTGAAATTCCTCCCAACTTTCGTATGTTGTTATCGAGGTCTTGGGCCTCAAAGCTAAAAGAGACCCTAAAAATGTACATGTCTCATGCAACAATTACATTGTTTGGAGAGCACATAAATTTATAGAAAGAGAAGAGACTAGAATATGTGGTGAGTAGTCAAGAAAGACCTGATAATATTCCTATATATGCATTTGATACTAATTTGGGGTCTTCCAATTTTTAAATGATTTCCATATTAGAGAAGACCTACCAATAGTAGATGAGTAGAAGAAGGATAAAGAGTTTGGTAAGAGACAAGAGGCCCTAGAACAAAAACAAAGGGATGAAGGGGTTTGGACCATGTATTTTGATGGGTCAATAACCAAAGGGAAAGACTATAGATGATGTAGTAGTGATTGGAGAGAAATAGGGAGTCTTATACAAACTAAAGGACCAACTAGAACAATCTTTGGTCCCTGACTCAGTAGATCCAAGTGAAATTTGGCATAGAAGGCTTGCACATGTGCACTATAGGGCACTACCACTTGCAAGCAAAGTTGTTGAAGGTCTTACAGAAATCCAGGAAAAGCACGAAGGAATTTGCAAAGGATGTGCAAAGGGCAAGAAAATAAAGAAGACATTTCTAAGTAGCGAGAGAAAAGCAAAAGGAATCTTGGAAATTATTCACTCCGATGTATGCGTCCTAATGTCATCCAGCTCATTAAGTGGGTATGTATATTATGTTTCTTTTATTGATTATTTTTCTAGGAAGAGATTGATATATTTCTTGAAAAGAAAGGATGAAGCATTTATTAAGTTCAAGGAATTCAAAGCCTTGATTGGGAACCACACCAAGAAGAAAATCAATACCTTTCGATCAGATAATGGCGGAGAATTCACATCAGATGAATTCAAGGAATTATGTAGAGAGTCGGGGATTAAGAGGGAGTTGACCACTCCATATAATCCACACCAGAATGGAGTTGCAAAAAGGACTAATAGAATGATTATGGAAGCAACAATGGAAATGCTTCATGATCAAAATCTTCCTATGCAGAATCTTCTAGGACAGTTGTGTATGTACATAATCGTATTCCGCATAGATTACTTGAGAATAAGACACAAGAAGAAGTCTTCTCCAACAAGAAGCTAGAAGTCAGTAATCTCAAAATATTTGGTTGTCCGGTGTACATGTACATTCTGAAAGAAAATATGACGAAGTTAGATCCTTTAGGAAAGAAGGGTATATTTGTGGGATATAGTTAAAGCTCAAAGGCTTACAGAATATATTTCCCAAGATTCAAGAAGATTGACATCAGCAAGGATGTGACATTTGACGAAGACTTAGCTTACAACAAAATCATAGAAAGACCTATTGCAGAAATTGAAGAAATAGAAGTACCCAGGATTCAAGATACAACTATGAATGAATCAAATCCAGAAGAAGATCGAGAAATGGAAGAACCTCATCAACCTATAGATCCAGCCCAAAGAGAAGAATCCTTACAAGAGAAAATCAGCATGGGTATGAGAGGATATCCAAGGTGTAGAAAGATATGGGGCTCTAAAAGAAATGCATAGAGAAAGGAAGAGAACTAGGTCTTACTCCAGTTATGCATCCCTACTGTGTGACATCATTGATAAAGAAACTTCCAACTATGAAGAAGTAGCAGAAAAGAAAGAATTGAAGTATGCTATGATCGAGGAGTGCCAATCGATCATGAATAACGATGTCAGGGATGTGGTACCAAGACTAGAAGGGAAGTCTGTTGTGAATTTCAAGTGGATCTACAAGATCAAGCATGCTACAGATGGCAACATAGAGAAATATAAAGCAATATTTGTGGCACGTGGATTCTCCCTAAAGGAATAGATATAATATGAAGAAATGTTTGCACCTATATCCAGATACATATCCATCTTATCAGTACTTGCTCTAGATAGAGTGATGAAATGGAAGATACACCAGATGGATGTCAAGACCGCGTTATTGAATGGTGTAGTAGAAGAGGAAGTGTATGTGGAGCAGCCACTTGGATTTGAGACACATGATAGGGAGAATCATGTGTGTAGATTGAAGAAGGACATGTATGGTTTGAAACATGAACCTAGGACGTTGTACAGTAAGATCGATATATAGCTTCCTGACTAGCTTGGGATTTACAAAGAGTAAAGTCAATTCAAACCTTTACTATAAGGTTGAGGAAGGAAACCCATTGATACTCCTACCGTATGTAGATGACCTGTTTGTAACAGGTGATGATTGGCTTATTGCTTATATAAAGAGGAATATTGCTGCCAAGTTTGAGATGAAATACTTGGGCATGATTCACTACTTTCTAGGCATGGAGGTGTGGCAGAATGAGGATGGAATCTCCCTAGGATAAAGGAAGTATACAATGGAGATCCTGAAGAGGTTTGGAATGATGGAATGCAAGGCCATGACCACACTATGGCATCAAACCTAAAGCTATTGAGTGATGCTTCATCAAAGTCAATTGATGCTACAAGGTATCGTCATATGATTGGCTCATTGATGTACCTGATGAATACGAGACCATATATTTTCTTTTCTATGAACACATTGAGCCAGTTACTGACAAATCCGAGACATGTTCACCTGATTGTTGCAAAGATATTTTGAGGTACTTGAAGGGTACATTTGACTATGGACTCAAGTATGAGGTGAATCGGAAGAGTAACCTAGAGGGTTATATGGATTCAGATTGGGTAGGCAGTTCCATTGATAGGAAGATCACTTCGGGGTGATTCTTCAGCATGAAATCAAGTGTTATATCTTGGTTTAGTAGGAAGTAGTCCTGTGTGGCACTAAGTACAACCAAATAAGAGTATGTCACAGCTTGTTCAACTAGTTGTGAGGAAGTGTGGCTGAGCAAGCTACTATCTGACCTGTTTGATCTCCAGGTGGATGCTACTTGTATATATTGAGAAAACAAGAGTTGTGTGAAGTTGTTGAAGAACTAGGTGCTCCATGACAAGTAGAAGCATATCGAGATCAAGTATCACTATATCAGGGATATGGTGCAGAGAGGAGCAATGAAGCTCTAGTATGTTGCGATGAACGAGTAGATAGATGATGTGTTGAGAAAGCTATTAGACATTGTGAAGTTTGAGTAATTTGAATAGAAGCTTGGTTTTCTTCATATTAAGGTTCCTTCCAAGGGGTAGTGATGATTCCATGAGCCTTTCCAACATGGTGGCAGGCTAGGCCTCCCATGGTCGGATGTAAGTGGTGAGACCTTCTAACATGGTGGTAGGATGGGCCTCCCATGGTCAGATGTAAGTGTAGAGCCTTTCTAACATGGTGGTAGGCTAGGCATTTCTCACATGGTGGTAGGTTGGGCCTTCCATTGTCAGATGTAAGTGTTCTTCCTTTCTAACATGGTGGCAGGCTAGGCCTCCCATGGTCAGATGTAAGTGTTGGGTATTTCTGACATGGTGGTAGGTTGGGCCTCCCATGGTTAGATGTAGGTGCTGAGCCTTTATGACATGGTTGTAGGTTGGGCCTCCCATGGTCATATGTAAGTGTTGGGCCTTTCTGACATGGTGGCAGGATGGGCCTCCCATGGTTATATGTAAGCACTGGGCCTTTCTGACATTGTGGTAGGTTGGGCCTCCCATGGTCAGATGTAAGAAATGGGCCTTTCCGATATGGTGGTAGGTTGGTCCTGCCATGGTCAAATATAAGTGCTGAGACCTACATCTAGCATGAAAAAGGGTTGGCTCTGTAGAAATTTTGATGATGAGTAGAATTGAGAGATAACACCATTTGCTCAAGATAGCAGGAGAAATGGTGATGATGATCTAGATTTGATGATGAGCCAGCTTTGATGATTATCCAGTAATGAAGACTTGTGCTAATGAACTATGTTAAGAGAATACCTTCCTAGTTAAGAGGGATTGTTGATGTATTTGTAACTTTGCAATGTATTCACTTGTATATTTCTTATTGTGTTACATTCTACCCAAACAGAGATGTGTGTTCCTCTGATCAGGATAGTCATTAATATAATAAATTCATGTAAATTCATTGAGGTTAACCCTCTACCGTAAGTCACGGAAATAGTCCCCACAGTTGAGTCATATTAGGGTTATTAGACTCTCCTAGTGAGGTCAACCGTGTAGAGTAAAATTCAAGTGGAAAACAAGTATAAATAGAGAGTGAGACTCTCTATTTGAAACACACACTCACTCTATAGTAGCACATGAGTGAGAGAGAAGAAGCTCACATAAGAGAGAGAGAGAGAGAGAGAGAGAGAGAGAGAGAGAGAGAGAGAGAGAGAGAGAGAGAGAGAGAGAGAGNTCTGTTGTGATTATTGTTGTGCATGTTATTCTCTCATATATGATCCTAGATCATATTGATTAAATGATAAAAATCGAATAGTTAGTACAATTTTGGTGAAAACGTGAAAGAAGAGGTCAAGGTGGAATTGATGTGGTTGTGTCTTTTGATTTGGGAAATTAGTGATTAAGTGTTTTAAAAGGGAGCTACATTCCTTATTTTTCATAAAACCATGAGATAAAAGTGAAATATGGATAAAGAATGAGGAAAGGTTTTGGTGGTATACCATAGGAAAATTCGACAATCAATATTGAAGGACCAAAGAGGTCAACAATGGACAACAAATTCATTGGAAGAAGCTGCTCAATGAAAGATAAGACCGATGATTGGAGAATTGAACATTGGAGGGATTTAAAGTTCATATTTGATCAATGGTGCAATATAAAAATCAAAGAGATAAATGACAGATAGGGAGTTCGCTAGGGGAAGATGTGTGATCGGAGAAAGGGTAGGTGATCAATGGAGGTAGATTAAAAAATGATGCGATCAATGGAAGAGAGGTGTTCCATGACCAAAACATGCATAGGAAATGGAGGGAGCTTTCCCCAGTGGAATTTTTATCGCTTATCACCTAGAGGGAAGAGAATCATTTCATTGGGTGGAAGGTGGTAGGATAAAACCACTCTTCCCAATCCCGAAACAACCAATAAGAGGATTTTATAAAGGGAAAAAAGGACGTATTTTTGGTTTTTTTTATTTTGTACATTCAAGAGGAATACATGTTTTCCATGTGGAAGAAATTTTGAACAATAACCTTTCCAACTATCATCATCTAGGTAGGCCACGTAATTAACCCGCCTAAATTATTTAGAAATGGAAAGCAGAGGGGAAATTGAAGCATAGGTTCATGGATTCGATAAATTGGAAGATATATTTGAACATAGAGATGGGGATATATTTGATACTATACTTTATTTCGGTCCCTTACATGAATTAAAAATTAAAATACAAACCTTTAAGGAGCAAGGGGTTAACCTGCACTGTGTCTTTCGTTCTCAATTCCACCATTTCTATCTATACCAAACCCTAAATTTTCCATATTTCATAGCCTAGTGTGCATCGAATTATTCCTTGTATGAGAGAGTTGTAATGGACTCTACTAGGTCTAGGATAATTTTCCCCATTAATTCCCTAGTTATCAAATATTCACTTGAAGTTCCCCCATCGTTTACCTTGAACCATGAAGATTTTGTTGAGGAAAACCTAATTGAACAGTTCAGACATGCTGATGTGGAAGAAAAAAAAATATTTTACTCCGAGAGCCTTAAAACTAATTTGTTTGTTGCATATGAACCTTTTCCTTTTTATATTAGTATATTTAATGAAGAGTCTTAGTTATTCATTTCCTTATTGAGTCACTTTTTGGGCCTGGACAGTGACAGTTTTGTCCTAGAATTGTTATTGAGTTTATTGTTTAAAATGAGCATGTATCACTCTTATTCTGAGTCAAGTCAAGTTTCTTGTCTTAACTTTCATGAATTCCTTGCTAAGAATATTCATTCTCGGCTGGTGATATTCGACACAGCTAAACATTTCTGATTCCAATCCTACTTGGTTAGGATGTGCTTATCTTTCAATGAAGAAAACTTGCAATTTTCAGAAATATTGTTTACTTGATAAATCAGGAATAACACCTTCAACTACATGAACCTTATAATGGAATAAATATATAGAGTGATATTTCAGAATAAGTTTCCCATAGTTTTTCAGAAATGCAGGAAATGTTGCAGTTTGCTACAGATAGAAGGGTTGGAGATTGTTTTTTGTTAAATGAAGACACAATAATCATAGCCTATGGTTTTTTTCATGAACCATATATTTTTCCATCATTCCTAACACCCAAGTTATTTTTCCTGGAATTCATCAAACATAAGTTGATTGTGGAAAATGAACATTTCATAAATTTCAGAAAATCTTCTGAAATCAAGTTTCCTTTAAAGGTGGGACTAATCATCATTAAAAGTGAAGTTGTTCTTCTTGTTATTGAGGGTATTTTATAGGATATCAATTTTATGAAGGCCACTAATATTAACCATGATCCACATCATATCATCTCTCAGAGGAGGCAATGAAGTAAGAATAAAACATTTGAACATCAAGAAGTAGAGGGATTAACTGTAAGGGATAATTTGATGGATTATCATCCAAGTGTGGAGAATACATAAAATTTACAGGGTAATCCATATTCTATAGTGAATACAACAACAATGATTTTCCTAAATCCTAGAAATATGTAAATAACTGGTAAAAGAAGTTTTACAAAGGATATGGAGGTTGAAGAAGAAGACTCATAAGTATCAAAGAGACAAAAAACTAAGTTATAAAAAGAGTTGGTTGAAGTTGGAAGTAAGAAAATGAAGTACAAATTCCAAGGAAAATCCTTTGAAGCTCAAGAGTATAATTTCTCATATATACAAGATGAATGATCTAGTGAAAAAATCAAACATATGACTTATTTGTATGCAAGATATGGTGAAGATAAGAATGTTTCCTTTGAAAAAACTCTGAAGCTGTATTTTAAAGTGAGGAAAATTTCTGATAAGAAGGTTTCATTAGTCACTGTAAATTATCATGAATAAAAAAAAATTGAATCTAACCGTAGATACCCAAAATACAGTTCCAGAGATGACACTTAATATGCAAAAGATACCAGTACCTGAAAAAATTCATCTACACAAACATACTGGGGAAGTTATCTATATTGACATCATGAAAGCTACTTTGAAGTTTCAAAGTTACAGACTACAATATCCAAAATAGATAGTCAATTGAGATGGAAAAGGTGGAGAATAAGGTACACCAACAACAAACTAAAAAGATTCAAGGTGATATGTTATATATCGATAGTGAGGTGGATAAAGGACATACAACTAAGACGATTTTGATGAAAAAGAGAACATTATCCATCTCTTGAAGAAGAAATTGAAGATTCCAACAAATCAGCTAATTCAAGTTTCTGAATTGCAGAGTTAGAAAAAGAAAAGGAGCCATTGTCCCATGAATTGAATGATTATAAAGCCAAGTTTTTTAAGCTTGTTTTAGAGAAAAGTAATTGGGAAAAGGAAAATGGTTTTATTATAGCCAAAATAGATGCCTTGAATGAAAATAAATTAATTTTGGAGAAGGAAAGATAGGAGAAATTTGAAAACGAACCAATACAGACAAAGAAACCAAGTACATAAAAAAACGCTGAAGCCATTGTTCAGGCTATGCCACAGATCAAATTAAGAGATAAATATATAATGAGACTGAAAACAGAAAATAAGAACATGGATGACACAGTTAAAAAGAAGGAAGAAGAAATAAAACTATTTGAGAATAAAAATAAGGATTTGTTGGATAGAAATGATAAATTGGTAAAACATACGACAAGTCAACTACTAGTACAAGGTCCCAGGCATCTTCTTTGCGACATGATTATTGTTGAAGCAAAAAAGATAAGGCCTTATTTGATTTTTATTTAAGGATAAGGAAATTATAGTTATTGCAACAAGACATAGTTCTGTAGTTGTAAAGGGGGGTTTAGACAGAAAACTAGTGGATACAGCTAGAAACACAATAAACTTCCTCAACACTTTGTTTGTAGAGGAACTGAGAACAATGGGAATCAAGGATAGGATTGAAGTGATAACTTGGCCCAACAAATTTGTGGTGAACCATAGACACATTCAAACAGTGTAAGAAAAGGAATATATAATTTTGCATCAAGTGAAATATTTCAAAGGCCTATTTATAGAATTATTTCAGAAAGGATTGCCTCCTTTTTGGGATGAATATGGCATGCTGATTTATTAGTTAGAATATCAAGCCTTGTTGGTTAAATCTAGGCTAGATCATAAGAAGTTTGAATACATGACTCGATCCTTGTATGGAAAAGTCATAATTGATAAGTTGGTAGTGGATTTTGAGTTGGTAAATGCATTAAGAGAAGTTGGTGCTCAACTACCACCTATTTGTTATGTAGATAATGTGGAGTTGAGGGTATTGGAAAAATAAATGGAAAGTTTGGAGATAAGTACAAGACTATAGATAAATTTGGAAAAATGAAATATAAATTGCATTAATGAATAATTTCATTTCTATTCCATGGATGCAAAGATGACAAGGATAATTTTAGAATAAAGTTAAAGATTGTATATACAGTTAAGGAAATTATTTTAATAAGATATGGGATAGATGTAATCAAGAAGTTACAAATTCCTATTTTATAATGTAGGTAGTTATCATATCAAGGAACAATTTCGATGTATAAAATAATGATTTTGTAATGTAATGAGGGTTGGAACCCGTGAGAAAAACACATTTTGTAAGAGAGAGATTTCAAGTTAATAAAAATTGCAGAGCCAAGCAAGTTTTTTTTTACTGGAGATTCTATTGTTCTTCTTTTTGCAATTTGTACTCTCTTTCCCTTATGTGAATGTGTTTCCTATTATTTATTTCTATTGTGTTGTATTTCATGCTTGAATAAGTGTATATTGAATTAGAATTCATAATCATATTCACCGGTTCTTTGATTTCAAGTATCCACAAATAGTTTTCCTCTAAAGATAATATTGGATTCATCTTTTTGATCCCCATGTTAATGAATTGTTCATTTTTCATCCTTATCATCAAGCAATTACGAAATTGACTGTAGAAGAGTAACTATCCTTCGTTTATTAAAAATTCCTTTGCAAAGCACTGTAATTTATTCTAACTCATGTTTTGACTCCATTCCCAATGATATCCACTTGTTTTATCCATCATAACTATTAAACTTATTTCTTTAAAAGATATATCTGGCCTTTGTATTTATTTATTGAGAGATCCCTCTCTAGTAGGAAAGAGTCCAACTTTCCTCCTTCCACAACCAAAGGATAAAAATACGAGTGATAGCACATAGGAGAATGGGACAGATAAATTTTGATAATATATTTATAATTAGAAATATACAAGCAATAAATATATCCCAAGAGTCACAAATCCTTTACAGTCGATTTGTAAACACTATCAACTGGGAAAAAAAACAAGAATGAGTTTCAAGGGAAATGAGAATTCAACATTAAGACCAATGTAGTTAGTTCATATAGATCTATTTGGACCCACTTGAATGAAAGGTTTGAAAGGTGAATGCTACTTTTCACTTCTCATAGATGACTATACTAGAATGACATGGGTCTTCTTCCTCAAGAAAAAATATTAAACATCTCAGTGCTTCAAAGTTCTTATATTTTTGGAAAATAAAATAGATAAAAAAATAAAGTTTCTCAGGTCATAAAGCTATTGAGAATTCATTTCAAATGAATTTGATTACTATTGTAAACAACATGGAATCAAGAGGCAATTCTCAACATCTAGAACACCACAACAGGAACAAGGTGGATGAACGAAAGAACATGAATATGCAAGAAATGTGCATAACATTACTCAATGATTTCAAGATTTCTGATATCTTTTGGAAATAGGAATTTCAAGTAACTGTTCACATTATAAATAGGAAGAAATCAGAACAGGAATCAATATGATCTTGTATCAGCTATGGAAAGGAATACTAGCCATGATCAAGCATTTTCGAATTTTTGGAATTGAATGCTATATAAAATGGAATGAAGACAACCTAGGAAAATTTGATTCAAGATCATAGTAAGGAATATTCTTGGGATATGATGTCAAAATTAAAGCATACATATACTATAATTTGAAGTTAAAGAAGATAGTTGAAATACCAGATGAAAAGTAGATGAATAACTGAGATACAACAAATCAAAAGACGATGATCAACCTATGCCTAAACAAATCAAAAAATTTGTACAAAATTAATAAAGGATAATTGAACAACAATACAGTGGTCCTCAAGAGGAGGAAGAAAGTAGTTCAGATACCAAAAATCCTTTGATATTTTTTCAAAAGAACCACTTGGAAGAGCTTATCATAGGTGACAAGAATGATATTAGTTTTTCAACACTTAAGCTATCTGTGGAAATTAAGGCCAGCAATAGATTAATTTTACTCACAACAATTATCAATTGATCATGCAAAATTGCTCACAAAAGAGACTGAAAATGGAGCTGTAACACTAAACTGTATTATGTAAGTGTACAATAGCCAACCCTGTAATAACATAGGCTGCTGAATAAATAGAATACATCAGGAAATCGAATGCATGAGGAAGCATCCAAATCTAGCATAAAGCAGGCTTACCAAAAATAAGCAAATCCCCCATAGGTGTAAAAAGCTGATCCCAAATCTATCATGGAGCTCTTGAATTGGAAAGGGTGCATGGGCAAGCTAATGAGTGATGAAATGGAATCTCATACATGCTTTTTCATGGAGGAAAGAGTGGAGGATGAAGAGGACAAAAAACTAGTTCACCTCACCTAGTCTAGCTTTCCTATGTGCCTTAAAACACTGAAAAAGCAGGCAATAAAGCAGAAAAAGCAGATAGGCGCCTAGGAGGCCAGGAATAAAGAATATTTGATTCCTAAGGCTTTCCCAAGTGCTACATGAGTCAAATATGGCAAGTTTGACCTCTATGGATAGGCAATTAGCAACTTGCACAAGGTGGGACACATGAACTAGGCAAATAAGACAAAAGTAAATGAATTAATGTCTAACTGGGTAAAATATGGGTTGATTATTCTAACAAC
The DNA here is from genome assembly GCA_001517045.1 of Pseudotsuga menziesii. Taxonomy (NCBI): domain Eukaryota; kingdom Viridiplantae; phylum Streptophyta; class Pinopsida; order Pinales; family Pinaceae; genus Pseudotsuga; species Pseudotsuga menziesii. The sequence goes on from LPNX010062471.1 coordinate 150,527, forward strand.
CCCCCTTAAGCCTGAATTTATGAGTAATATATCAAAAATATAGGGCCTAGAAACAAGGCTTAGTCACCCTTTACATACTGCATGTCCAAATAAACAAGGAAAGAGGCAAAACCAACTTGGGAAAATCCTCCCTTAAACATGGACTGTAAAACAAAATTGTATAATCTTGTCTCCACTCATGCTTTCACAGCATGATCAACAATCCCCAGCAGTGATTTGAGATTGCTGAAGGTCTTCTCACAAAATTCTTTGGTGAAGATATCAGCTACTTGTTCTGAAGATGAACAAAAGAGTAGGTGAATGGTGCCATCATGCACAAGTTCTCTGATGTAGTGCATATGGATCTCAATGTGTCTGGTTCTCTGCTTTTGAACTGGATCCTTGCAGATTCAAATGGTACTCTAGTTATCATAGTAGATGGTAGTTGAGTACTTAGGTTCGAAACCACACTCTCCAAGTAAACCCTGCAACCATAAACATTGAGTTGCTGCATTAACAACTCCTCTGTACTCAGCTTCTGTAGATGAGAGTGCAATGGAACTCTGTTTCTTGCTTGACTAGCTGATTGGCCCTTCTGCAAGCATGGACACATAACCTGAAGTGGACTTTCTATCTGTGCTATCACCTGCCCAATCACTGTCAGTAAATCCAATCAACTCAAGATCAGATTTTTCCTTATAGAAGATCCCATGTGTTCTTGTTCCCTGAACAAAGTTAAGGATCCTTTTGGCTGCTTTCCAATGGATCTCATGAGGCTGATCCATGAATCCAGAAGCCACACTTACTGCATAACAAATATCAGGTTGATTATGTGTCAAATACAATAAACATCCAATCAATTGTCTATACAGTGTATTGTTTACCATCGGTGGAGAATCATCTTCTTCCAGCTTTACTCCTGAAAGGAAAGGAGTTTTGCTTGCTTTGCAATCTTGCATTCTGAATTTGTTCAGCAATTCAAAGGCATATTTGGACTGGTGCACCTTGATTCCAGCTTTGGTTTGAGAGATCTCAAGCCCCAAAAATTGACTTAAGAGCCCCAAATCTGTCATGGAGAAGGCTTGGTTCATAGCTCCTTTTAAGGAAGCAATCTCAGCCTGTGAGCTTCCTGTAATGAGGAGGTCATCAACATATAAAAAAATGATCATTAATGAACCATTAAATAGCTTAAAATATACATTTGTATCTGATTTGCACCGAACAAAATTCAGTGATAGCAAGAAGCTATCAATCTTGGCATACCAAGCCCTGGGGGCTTGCTTTAGCCCATACAATGACTTTCTCAACCTGCACACAAGAGAAGGGTTAGTAGAAAAACCTTGAGGCTGCTGCATATATATATCCTCAGTGAGATATCCATTCAGGAAGGCACATTTTACATCCATGTGATGTACCTCCCATTGCCTTGAGGCTGCAATGGCTAGAGCTAGCCTGATGGAGTCCATTTTTGCCACTGGGGAAAAGGTCTCGTTGTAATATATACCATGAACCTATGAGTAGCCTTTAGCTACCAATATAGCCTTGTACTTTAGTGGTGAACCATCAGCAGCAAATTTGGTCTTATAGACCCACTTACACTGTACTAGTTTTCTCCCTGGGGGAAGATCCACTAGCTCCCATGTGTTGCTCTTCTGGAGTGAGCTGAACTCCTCCTTCATGGCTGTTTTCCATCTTGGATCTCCTGCTGCTTCTTCATATGTTTGAGGATCAGAATCCACCATAAAATATCATTTTTCATCAAACATAGGATCATTCATGCACAGACCACTCTCAAATTGAGATCTAGTCCTCCTTGGGTCATTGGGATCCCCAGCTAGCTCACCTGCTGCATGTAGTGTCTTGGCTGCCCATTTTGGCCTTGTGGGGCTGTTAGGGTCTGCAATAAACTCATATCCATCAGAAAAATCAGAATCAGCATGTTCAACAAACTCTTTACTTACTTCTTGAGGTTCAAGTGGTGAAGAGGCTTTACCAACTTCCACTTCTGCAAGGGGTTCTTCTTCAAACTGAACACTCCTTTTGATGAAGGATTTATTTGTGCTCAAATTTATCAAATTGTACCCTTTTGAATATTCAGAGTATCCAACAAAAATACACTCTTGGATTTGGGGCTGCAAATCCTTCCTCTTCTCTGTCGGGATTCTAGCCCATGCCTTTGAGCCAAAAATCCT
>LPNX010062471.1:152783-207875 GCA_001517045.1 Pseudotsuga menziesii
ATATAGATACTTGTAATTTAGATGGCCAAATATTTCATGCCACAGCTTGCTGGCTTCATTAGCATGAATGAGAAGAGCAGAGGGGTTTGAGTAAGGTAGGAAGTGTGAGAACATGTATACCTTTTGAGCATGATTCGCAACTCCTTTTGCAATGACTCTACCAGTTGAAATCTCTGTGATCTCAACTTCATCGGGGGAGAATATGACCTTCTTAGGAGACCCAGTGTGGGTCATCTAGTACACTAACAGGAGGTTGGAGGTGAGACCAGGCACATACAGCACATTGCTGAACTTACCATGATCAAGATCTATCCTTCCTTTGCCTTTACTTTCGGTGAGAGAGTCATCTCCCAGTACAATAGATGGTCCTTTCAACATATACAGTGAGGAGAAGGCCTCCTTAGTCGAAACCATGTGTCTTGAAGCTCCAGAATCTATGATAAAACTGGGTGAGCTTGATGTGCCAGCAACTAGAGCATGAACTCTCTCTCTGTCATCAGAACTTGATCCTCCTTCTCTCTTCTTTGAGCTTTTTGGAAGGGAGATGCCATTCTTCTCCAGGATATTGGTCATCATGTCTATCTACTTTTTCGTACAAGAGCTTTTAGTGTGATTTCCCTTATTGCAGTATGCGCACTTGTTCATTTCACCTTTGTTGTTCTTCTTCTGGTTATTCTTCTTGGGACCTTGTTGATCCTCCGGAGACTGTTTCTTGTCTCTCTTTTGCTCAGGTGGATTTTTAGCTTTCTTTTTTATTTTTGAATCCACCCTTGAATCTCCAGCAATCAAAGCTTGATCTTTGGATGGTTTGATGGTGCCCATCATCACCAGCTTGTCCTGTTCTTGTGTGAGAGATTCCATGAAATCTGCAAGGCTAGGCATCTTCCAGGCTCGAGCTGTCAGTTTTGTGGCATAGAAGGTCGAAACAAACACTGAATAATTAGGGCCCAGCTTTGAGAGGATAGCCAGTACGAGCTGATCATATTTATTTTCAATACCACACTGTTTCAGCTGCAAAACTAGTGCTTTGAACTTGGAGAAATATAGCTACAGGGATTCAAAGCTTGTTGGACTCAGAGAAATCAGCTCATTCTCGATTTGATGTCCCCTCATATCATCTGTCTTTCCAAAAATTTTATCAAGCTTCTCCCATACTTCATTCGGTGATGTCAATCCATCGAGATGGAAAAGGAGGTCTCTGAAAATACTCAGGCGCAGGAGGCCATAAGCCTCATCCCTCCTGTTGTGCCATTTGATCTTCTCTGCAGCTGCATTGGGCTCTGCTTCTGTTTCCATAGTCACCCTGTAGAGGCCTTTCACTCTCAACAGTATCTCCATCTCTGCTTTCCATTCAAATAAATTGAAAGGATTCAAGATAGTTTTCTGTGATTGATCCATAGCTCTAGAAAATATGTCCCAGCTGTCAGTAGAAGGCTCCCAGTATTTGATGTCGAACCTGCAAAAAAAAATTTGAAGAAGAGAAACAACCTACAATGTCTCTGATACCATGTGGAAATTAAGGCCAGCAATAGATTAATTTTACTCACAACAATTATCAATTGATCATGCAAAATTGCTCACAAAAGAGACTGAAAATGGAGATGTAACACTAAACTTTATTATGTAAGTGTACAATAGCCAAACCTATAATAACATATGCTACTAAATAAATAGAATACATCAAGAAATCTAATGCATGAGGAAGCATCCAAATCTAGCATAAAGCAGGCTTACCAAAAATAAGCAAATCCCCCATAGGTGTAAAAAGCTGATCCCAAATCTGTCATGGAGCTCACGAATTGGAAAGGGCACATGGAAAAGCTAATGAGTGATGAAATGGCAGCTCATACATGATTTTGAATGGAGAAAAGAGTGGAGGATGAAGAGGACAAAAAACTAGTTCACCTCACCTAGTCTAGCTTTCCTATGTGCCTTAAAACACTGAAAAAGCAGGCAATAAAGCAGAAAAAGTAGATAGGCACCTAGGAGGCTAGGAATAAAGTAGATTTGATTCCTAATGCTTTCCCAAGCGCTACATGAATCAAATATGGCAATTTTGACCTCTATGGATAGGCAATTAGCAACTTGCACAAGGTGGGACACATGAACTAGGCAAATAAGACAAAAATAAATGAATTAATGTCTAAGTGGGTAAAATATGGGTTGATTATTCTAACACTATAATTATATGGATCTTTAACTGAGAGAACAACAAGCACAACAATCAAACACAAAATAAAATGAACACAGTGTTTTTCCTCGGGGAAACAATAAATGGAGAAAACCCCACAACTTCCTCAGAGATAGAATCAGCACAAAAGATAAAACCCAAAGACAGTAATATGCACTCCCAATAGTAGTAACCTTCTTCTTCTCTAGCCCCAGTTTCTTCTCCTTCCTCAACTATGAACTACACTTGAGTGTGTATGTGATGTGTGCTAAATAGAGAGTCCAACTATCTATTTATACTAATCCAGACATGACTAAAACCCTACTAGGGCCGACCTCTACTAGGAGAGTCTAATAACCCTAGTTCCCTGGAACTATGGGGACTTTAACCCTTATACAATCAGAGGGTTACCCACAATGACTTAACATGACTTGTTTACATTATTGATTCTCCCGATTGAAACATCGGGGAATGAAATGACATGATAACATCCCGGAATAAACATCAGGTTACAATAGATAAGAAATACAAGTGAATACATTCTGAAGTTACAATTACATGAACACTCCCTCTTAAATAGGAAGGTATTCTCTCGACACAATTTTCGTCACTGGTATTCTTCTCTGGATCTTCTCGTCATCTACATCTCCAAGTCATCTTGTCTTCAATTCATCTTTATCTTCATGCCATATTCATCTGGATCTGGATCATCACTTGATCTGGATCATCATCACTGGATCATACTCGATTTGAAACATCATTGGATCATACTCAATCATACTCGATCTGGAACATCTCTGGATCATACTCGATCTGGGACATCATTGGATCATACTCGATCTGGAACATCATCACTGGATCTGGATCATCACTCAATATGGATCATCATCACTCGATCTGGATCATCATCACTGGATCTGGATCATCATCACTAGATCTGGATCATCACTCAATCTGGATCATCACTACTGGATCTGGATCATCACTCCATCTGGATCTCTTGGAGTCATCATAACTGGATCTGGATCATAGGTCGATCTAGATATCCTCTTGTCACCATCATATGTGCTATCTCATGATTCTTCTTGTCACAAGAAGTTCTACAGAGCCAGCCTTCTTTCATGCTAGCCCTTAAATCTGACCTACTCGTCAAAATGGCCAGCACTCACATCTGACCTGCTCATCAGAAAGGCGATAGCCCTTACATATTACCTACTCGTCAGAATGGCCAGCACTCACATCTGACCTACTCGTCAGAAAGGCGGTAGCCCTTATATCTAATCATATAGGACCTAATCCTACAGTCACATCAGAATGGCCAACACTCACATCTGACCTACTTGTTAGAAAGGCGGTAGCCCTTACATCTATGTAGGAGCTCATCCTACATCAGAATGGCCAGCACTCACATCTTACCTACTCATCAGAAAGGAAGTAGCCCTTACATCTATGTAGGAACTCATCCTCCATCAAAATGGCCAGCACTCACATCTAACGTACTCGTTAGAATGGTGATAGCCCTTACATATGACCTACTCATCAGAATGGCTAGCACTCACATCCAACATGGGAGGAACCTAATCCTTTAGCCATGATAGAATGGCATAGCCCTTACATCTGACCTACTCGTTAGAATGGTGGTATCCCTTACATCTAACCTACTCGTTGGAATGGCTAGCACTCACATCTGACGTGGGAGGAACTTAATCCTTTATCCATGACAGAATGGCTCAGCCCTTACATCTAACCTGCTCGTCAGAATGGCTATGGATCTCAGTACTCATATCTGACATGGAAGGAACCAATCCTCTCACCATGATAGAATGAATCTTCCCTTACATATGATGTGCTCGTCAGAATGGCTTATGGACTCGTCACTTCCCCTTGGAAGGGACCTTGATCTGGAGAACACCAAGCTTCTACCTGAAGTGCTCAAACTTCACTCTGGCTAGTGGCTTTGTCAACACATAAACTATCCGATCATCCGTCGCAACATACTGGAGCTTCACTGCTCCCCTCTGCACCATATCCCTAATATAGTGATACTTGATCTCGATATGCTTCAACTTGTCATGGAACAATGGATTCTCTGACAACTTCACGCAACTCTTGTTGTCACAATGTATATAAGTAGAATCCATCTAGAGATGAAATAAATCAGACAGTAGCTTCCTTAGCCATACTGCCTCACAACTAGTTGAACAGGCTGCGACATACTCTACTTCAGCTATACTCAGTGCCACACAAGATTGCTTCCTGCTAAACCAAGAGACCACACCTAATCCCATACTAAAGAAACACCCTGAAGTGATCTTCCTAACGATGGCACTGCCTACCCAATCTGAATCAACATAAACCTGATTAATCTTCTGATTCGCATCGTACTTGATCCCATAATCAACTGTACCCCTCAAGTACCTCAGAACATGCTTTGCGACAATCAAGTGAACATTTCTTGGATCTGTCAAGAACTGGCTCAAGGTGTTCACAACAAAGCAAATGTCTGGTCTCGTGTTCGTCAGGTACATCAAGGACCCAATCATCTGATGATACATCGTAGCATCAACCAACTCCGATGAAGCATCAGTTAATAGCTTTAGGTTCGATGCCATAGGTGTGGCCATAGCCTTGCAGTCCATCATCCCAAACCTCTTTAGGATCTCTACTGCATACTTCCCTTGTCAAAGAAAGATTCCATCTACACTCTGCCACACCTCCATACCTAGAAAATAATGCATCATTCCTAAGTCCTTCATCTTGAACTCGGTAGCAAGATTTCTCTTCGTATCAGTAATCAACCCATCCATACCTGTCACAAATAGATCATCTACATACAGTAGAAGCATCATTGGGTTGCCATCTTCAACCTTGTAGTAAAGGTTGGAATCTGCTTTACTTTTGGTAAAGCCCAAATTGGATAGAAAGCTGTCAATTCCTCCATACCATGTCCTGGGTGCCTGTTTCAAAACATACAGGGCTTTCTTCAATCAGCACACATGAGACTCCCTGTCACCACCGCATCATTTTTCTATGCTACCGTTTGCAGCATGTTTGATCTTGTAGATCCATTTGGAAGTTACAACTGACTTCCCCTTTTGTCTTGGGACAACATCCCAAACATCATTCTTCATGATCGATTGGTATTCTTTGATCATAGCATCCTTCCATTCTTTCAGTTCTATCTCTTCTTCATAACTGGAAGGTTCTTTATCAATGAAATCACATAGTAATGCTAGATACCCAGAGTAGGATCTGGTCCTCTTTCTTTCTCTATGATTCTCTTCTGGAGCCCCATATCTTTCCACACCTTGGATAAGTTCTCGTAGCCAAGCATGTTTCCTGTTATGAGGAGTCTTCTCCAGATGTGGATCTACAGGTCTTTGTGGTTCTTCAAATTCTCGATCTTCTTCTTGAGCTTCTTCATTCATGGTTGTATCATGAATTCTTGGTGCTTCTGCTTCTTCGGATTCTTCAGCAGGTTTCTTTCTGGATTTGTTGTAAGCTGTATCTTCATCAAATGTCACATCCCTGATAATGTCAATCTTCTTGAATCCTAGGAAATATATTCTATAAGCCTTCTAGATTTCAAAGTATCCCACAAATATACCCTTCTTTCCTGAAGGATCTAATTTAGTCCTCTTCTCTTTTGGAATGTGTATGTACACAGGACAGCTGAATATTCTGATATGGCTGACTTTTGGTTTATTGCCAGAGAAGACTTCTTTAGGAGTCTTGTTCTCGAGTACTCTATGTGGAGTATGGTTCTGTACATACACCGTTGTTCTAGAAGCTTCCGCCCAAAGATGCATAGGAAGGTCTTGATCATGAAGCATTGCTTTTGCAGCTTCCATGATAGTTTTTTTCTTTTGTTCCATAATCCCATTCTATTGTGGATTATAAGGAGTAGACAACTCCCTCTTAATCCCTGATTCTTTGCATAGTTCTTTGAACTCATTTGAAGTGAATTCTCTGCCATTTTCTGATCGAAAGGTCTTGATCTTCTTTTTAGTGTGGTTCTCAACCAAGGCTTTGAATTCCTTGAACTTGCTGAATACTTCGAATTTGTTATTCATGAAATAAACCCATGTCTTCCTAGAAAAATCATCAATAAAAGAAAAATAATATGCATACTCGCTTAGTGAGTTTGATGACATAGGACCACATACATCAAAGTGGATGATTTCCAAGATTCCTTTTTCTTTGATTTCACTACTTGGAAATGTCTTCTTTGTATTCTTTCCTTTCGCACATCCTTTGCAGACCCCATCATGTTTTGCTTGGATTTCTAGAAGACCTTCAACATATTTGCTTGCAATAGGTAGTGCTCTGTAATGCACATGTGCAAGCCTTCTATGCCAAAGTTCACTTGTCTCTACTGTGTCATGGACCAAGTCTTGTTCTAGATGACCCTTTAGTTTGTACAATCATCCTTCTTGTTCTCCAATCACCACCGCATCATTGATAGTATTTCCTTTTGGCCACATGCTGACTTGACCATCTATGAATGCAACCCTCATTCCTTTTGCATCTAATGCCGATATGGAGAGGTGGAGAGGAGGTTCTTCTTGAGTCCTGGCACAAACAATACTTCTTTCATTATTAGATACTTTCCAGAGTCTAGCTTATAGGAAGATTCCCCACTACCTTTTATTGGATATTGGTAGTCATCTCCTAGATTCACCTTCTGAGGTGATTCATGTTCTGACAGTCTCACAAAGGATTCCTTGAATCCTGTCATATGTTTGGAGGCCCCACTATCTATAAGCCAATCATCACTTCCATGAGTAATGTTACCTGTGAGAGAAGAAATCAAAACATATTCATTCTCACTTGAAGAATCTTCACTTTCATATATGGTTCTCTTCTTGGATGGTTCATCATCCTCTACAGCATGAGCATGATGTCTTCTTTTGCTGCTCCTCTTTGATAGCTTTGGTTCTTAGGACAATTATTTGCATAATATCTTCCTTCATCACATGTATAACATATGACCCTAGACAAATATTTTCTAGTGTTATCTTTGTGATAGTGCTTACCTCTAGGGTGACGAGATCTTCTTTTGGTTGACTTGGAGTGTACCTTGAGAGATGGATCTTCACTTCCCATATTTTCTTCTCAAGCTGCTATCCATTCTTCTTCTTGAGAAAAATATTCCCATAGTCTACTGAACTTGACTAACTTATTTCTAGCACAGATTCCTTGGATGAAAGAATCCCATGACCTAGGAATGCCATTCAAGGTAGTCATCACAATCTCTGCATTTTCCACTTATTCATCTACTGCTTCTAGTTGTTCCTTGATCTAAGAGACTCTTGTGAAGTAATACTGGATTGTTTCTGCATTCTAAATATTCACATTCTTCAATTGCTTTCTCAGAGTCATCTTCTGGTTTATGTTCTTCCCTTCAAACAATTTGGGTAGGGAATCAAACATAGCTTTAGGTGTCTTGAGAGAGGACACCTGAGGGATAAGGTTATCCTTGATAGAATCATCAATGATCCTCTTTTCCCTAACCAACTTCTTCTTATGCAATTCCTTAGCCTCATCTCTCTCTGGAACTGGAACCTCCTCATGGATGTAGGAGTCTAACTCATCTTCTTCCAGGACCAGGGAAATCCTATACTTCCAAGCTTGGAAGTTATCAGCTCCCTCAAGCTTTTCATCAAGCTTGGTATGATGAGACATCTTAACTAAGAACCTCAAATGGAAATACAAAATATTTTAGATCTTACCAGGTCAAGATGTTGGATCTGAATTTTGAGCTGAAATCCTACAGAGCTAGTTCAAGAGCAAATTAGGGTATTGCTTTTTCGGAGTTCTGTCCACCCAAATGCTTTGAAATTTATCCCTAACTTCGATTTTGGGGAGGAGATCAATCTAGGCCTGGGCTCATTGAAAAATTCCTCTTCTATGAAAAGCCCTGATTTTTAGCAGCAGTGTTGGGTCCAGAACTGAAAAACCTCAGAATTGGATTATGCTTCGACAGAAAGATGTGCCCTAAGGAGGAGAGTTATTCCACCTTACTTTTGTTGAAAATATATGGAGAGAGATCCACAAAGTAGGAATCCCTAGTTCTCACAGCTGCACAGTGTCTTCTTCTTAGGTTAGCTCTGATACCATGTTAGTTTTTCAACATTTAATCTAGCATTATATGGATCTTTAACTGAGAGAACAACAAGCACATAAATCAAACACAAGAGATAATGAACACAGCGTTTTTCCTCAGGGAAACCATAAATGGATAAAACCCCACAACTTCCCCAGATATAGAATCAGCACAAAAGGTAAAACCCCAAAACAGTAAGATGCACTCCCAACAGCAGTAACCTTCTTCTTCTCTAGCCCCAGTGTCTTCTCCTTCCTCAACTATGCGCTACACTTGAGTGTGTATGTGATGTGTGCTAAATAGAGAGTCTAGCTCTCTATTTATACTAATACTGACATGACTAAAACCCTACTAGAGACGACCTCTACTAGGAGAGTCTAATAACCCTAGTGCCCCAGAACTGCGGGGACTTTAACCCTTAGACAATCAGAGGGTTACCCACAATGACTTGAAATGACTTGTTTACATTATTGATTCTCCCAATCGGAACATCGCGGCATGACATGACATGATAACATCCCGGAATAAACATCGGGTTACAATAGATAAGAAATACAAGTGAATACATTCCAAAGTTACAATTACATCAACAAATTCCAGCATAGAAAACAGGATAAAACTCCAGACAGATGACACCAAAAAGGTACATCTCACACTATTTCCTTAAATAGAACCAAATAACCTTGATGAAGACCAAACCAATGAGAATTGGGTCAATTCTATAGAGGAAGAACTAAATCAAATAGATAGAAATAAAACTTGGGAACTAGTTTGAGTACCCAAAGACAAAAAATGTCATAGGAGCAAAGTGGGTCTTTCAAAATAAATTGAAAGAGTAAGGAAAGGTTGTAAGATACAAGAAAATGATATTTTGCAAAGGATATGTACAATTGAAGGTTTTGAATTTGAATAAATCTTCTCTCGAGCTGATCAAATGGAGTAAATTAGGATGTTTCTATCCTATGCTTGATCCAAAAATATTATTGTATACCATATGGATGTTAAATCATCCTCTCTAAATGGATAACTAGAGGAAGAGGTTTACATAGAACAACCTGAAGGATTTTCTCTCAGGAAATAAGGATTATGTTTGAATATTGATAATGGTGATGTATGGTCTAAAACAATATTCTAGAGCTTGATACACAAGGTTAGATAAATTCTATGACAACAAGGCTTCACAAGGGGTCATGTTGACAACAACTTGTACATAAAAGTAGAAGGAGAAGATATTACAATGATTGAGGTATATGTATATGACATAATGTTTGGGTGCAATGATAATAAACTCTATTAAAGGTTTGCTGAGAGCATGTAGAAACAGTTTGAAATGTACATGCTTAATGATCTATCCTTCTTCTTAGGTCTATAGGTATACCAAATCAAGGAGGGCATATTGCTAACCCAAACCATTTATAAGGGAAATTCTAAAAATATTTAATATGGAGGAATGTAAACCAATATGTACACCCATTATCACTGGATGTAGACTAATAAAGGATGATGAATCATATAAATTAGATAAAAAACTTAATAGATCAATTATATGAAGTCTACTATATGTGACACCCTCAAGACCTGACATAATGTAGGATGTAGGGCTTGTTGCAATATTTCAAGATGCCCCAAAGGAAGCACATGTGCAAGTAGTAAAGATAATTTTCAAATATTTGAAAGGAACTTTGGGTTTTGGCTTATGGTATCCATGAAACATCCAACTAACACTATAAGAATACATTGATGTCGACTAGGAAGGAGGAATTGATGATCGAAAGAGAAAAAGTGGGGATTCCTTATTCCAAGAAAAATTATTAGTTTATTGTATAAGAAAGAAACAATCATCTTTATCCTTATCGACCATAGAATCAGAATACATCATTGCAGTAGCCTGTTTCTCACAAGTGTTATGGATTATCGGACTATGAAAGATGCCCAAGTAAATTATGACCAACCTATTTCAGTTTTTTGTGACAATACGAACGCCATTAGTATCTCAAGGAATATGGTGATGCATTATAAGAAAAATCGTATACTGATTAAATATCATTTTGTAATGGAAAATGTGGATGAAAATGAAATCAAGTTGAAATATGTTGACACAAAATAAAAAATTGCAGACATCTTTACAAAACTGCTTTCTAGAAACCCATTTGAGTACCTGACAAAAGATCTAGGGATAATTCTTTCCTCACAATTTCAGGAAAAATAAAGTCAACTATGATTATTAATAGAGGTGTCTGCGACCTCACCTTCTTGAAGTAGTGAGAAAAAATCAAGGGGAGGCAATCATGTAAAAGGTTCATTTTTTGTTGGTGTCAAAGGGGAGAGAAGATGAAAGACGCTGAGAGAATGAGAGAGAATGACAGAAGGAAAAGGAATATACCAATTATAGGGGGAGAATTTACAAAGGGAGTTTAACTCTCAGATGCACATATTTAGGATAAAAGGAAATAGTGAATACACATAAGACTATACAAACCCCAAGTTCACTAGTTGATTCCTCCTTGGATTCCTATGCATTGTCACTTGTTTTTGTTGGTTTCAAGTTTTGTTTATTTTTCACTGGTTGGTTATCCATGTCATTATTCATCTTTGGAATTCTTTTACACATGTTTGGATATAATATAAACATCTATGGTTTACATTTCAAGTCCATATACCCTTTAGATTTACTCATCCATCAATTTTACCCAGTTGCACATCCTTTTCCTACTATGGCCATGTATACTCATGGAGAAACTATACCTCTGGTTTTTGCTGCTCCACATGAAAATAATTATGATGTTTCAAAGTCTCTTAAGCCTCATTTTTGAATGAATATATATAGTCTAGTTCATCATTTTGCAACTATACAAGGAACTTATTGTACTGATTTTTTTACTCTTTGGGAAGGAGTATGCATAGATCTCTTTTCCTTTACTAATTATGTTTTCATATTAGGCTATGTTTGAAGCAAGAAGAATTCAGATAATGCTCCTATTAGAGTAATAATACATACTAGTACCATATTCTTAGACCTTAGGCACATTCATTTTATTTCATGTAGTGTTTTCCATGGTTTAGACTTAGGGAAATTGGCACTTATGACAGTTTACGCACTCTTGGTTGATCATTATGCACAGTTGAAGTGCTCAAGGTTGATCATTATAACAACCCAAGCTCCCACATTGATTATAGTCAACCAACATGCACTCCCCTTCCCCAATTTCATGTATTTGGTTCAACTTAAGGCGTTAGTGCTTGGTTTTGGTGGTTTTTTGACTCCCTTTGGAATTTATTTCTCTCCTAAAGACACTACCACTCACACATGTGCTCACCCACATATTTCATGCCTTTATTTATGTTCCAACATTCATTTCCCATGTTTGCATGAGGATTCATGAAAATTTTGGATGATTAGGTGGCTCATTGATCCACCTAGGGGGGTTTGAGGGTCAAATCTTAGGATGACACTTGTATGCATCCAGATGGCCTCCAAGGCCTCATGAATTTTACCTATTGTACTATATTCATGTTCTATACATATTTACATGTTGGAAATTCATAATAATATATGTTATTGACCTCATGTGTGTATGCAATTTTCAGTCTTTTAGCTCTTTTGTGCATGTTTTATAAACCATAGTGAATTGTGAGAGTTTATTTGGATCCTATATCCATATGTGAATCAATTATAACACAGTATCAGATATATTTGGAGCTACAAATCCATTCCATGGTGTTTAATTTTCTGTTAGAGGGATTCTCCAAATAGATTCAAGAGTTTTCATTGCAGGTACATTCAGGAATTTGTCACTAAGAGCGCAACAAGAAATGGAGCAAGCCCATGTTTTTTTAACACCAGTCAACTATTTCAAATGGAATGCTGAAATGGTGATTCATATGAGGTAAAAAATATTATACAGGGGCACCATGGGGACAAAGGTCAAGCCAAACGTTGCAGTTGAGAAATCGAAGTTCTTCAATAGACTCGATGAAGCATTTGGAATTATTTGTGTCACAATTTCAAGAGACTTAATATTCCATGTTTACAACCTAGCTATCCTTAATGAATTGTAGCTTAAGGTTTAATATTTGTTCGAGAATATTGATGAGATGAGAGGTCACCGGCTCAAAAATGAGCTCATCTCCTTGAGTCCTCATTCTGAGACAATACAATATTTCTTCACCAAATTCAAGTCATTGGTGCTTCAGCTCAAGCAATTTTGCATAGAGAATAAGGAAGAGAATCTCATATTTTCCATACTTTCAAATCTAGGGCTACAGTACTCTATGTTTGTAAGCACATTTCACTCTAGCAAGCTCACAACTCAAAACTGGTCAATTCCTACATTGGTTGAGTTCATGGAGCCTTTGACCAAAGAGAAACAAAAGCTAGTGTATCCAGGTTATAGTAAATACCAATATATTTCTGCAGTGGTTTTGAATCCATTCAAAGGAAAGAATAAATCTAAGGATTCAAATCAGCAAGACAAGAAGAAGCAAGACATACCCAAATTTCCAGATGGAGGTTCGAATCCTTGCAAGGACAAGGACAAGAAGAACAAGGAGAATACCACATGCACCCACTGTCACAAATGGTTGAATTTAGAGAGTGAATCCATGAATAAAACCATAGACATGATGGTGCAAATTTTGGATAAGAACAACATCCCAGTACGAGAGGGCGCAAGGAAGAAGGATGGAGTTTTAGTCTCGACAACAAAGAGATGTGCCATGCTTTGGTTATTGGTTCTCTAGATTCTTCATCCTTCATCATTGATTTAGGGGCATCAAGGAACATGTCCTTTGTCAAATATTTATTCACATCTATGTTTTCAAACAGTGGCCCAATTGTTTGAATGGGTGATGATTCAGAGATCCAAGCCAAAGGAATTTGAAGGATCAATCTAGAAGATGGGTATTTCAATAATGTATTGTTTGTACTAGAATTTGCAGTGAACCTAATCTCAGTGTACCAAATTATACATACTTGTGAAGATAATAGAGTAACATTTACTCCAGACACAATGGAGATGGCTGAAATATCTACCAACAAGTTGGTGGCATTGGGGTTTGCTGATCATCAAGCTAGGATGTACAAATTATCCCATTTCCTTCCCTACTCCAGAAGGAATGTGCTCCTAACTCATGCAAATGAGGCAATAAATATGTGGCATGAAATATTTGGCCATCTAAACTACAGATACCTCCAAAAATTGAGGAAATAAGGCATGGTGGAAGGGATTTCTTCTATCAATATCTCCAATGGCCCATGCATTGGTTGTGTGGTGTGCAAGCATCTAGGGCGCGACTATGAGAAAGGGAAAGCAAGGAGAGCTACACAAGTGCTTGGATTAATGAATTCACATATTATTGGACCTCTCCCTACACCTTCATATGGAGGATAGAGGTATGCATTGACCTTCATAGATTATTTCTCAAGGTTTTGTTGGGTTTACTTTCTCAAACTCAACTTCTGAAGTCTTTGAGACACTCAAGGTTTGGAAAGCCCTAGTTGAGAATCACTGTGGGAATAAGATCAAAATCCTTAGGGATGATAATGGAAAATAGTATGTGAGCAATATTTTGTAGCAGATCTATGAGGAATGTGGCATCCAAATCTAGTATTCGGTCCCCTACACACCACAACAAAATGGTGTGGCAGAGTGCAAAAACAAGGCTATCAAGGAGATGGAAACCTGCATGATTGAAGCCAAGGATTTAAATACTAAGATATGGGATTAAGTCATAAACTATGCTACATCCATCCAAAACATTTCTCTTCACAAATCAGTAGATGGGAAAAAACCATATTAATCTTGGTTTTGTCACAAGCCAAATATTTCTCATTTCCGGACTTTTGGCTCAAGGGCTTGGGATAGGATTCCATCAGAGAAGAGAAAGGCCTTGCAATCACAAAGTAATGATTGCATGATGGTTGGATATGATGAATATGAAAATGGATACAAAATATTTGATCCCTCATCTCAAAATACTTTCATTGAAAGGAGTGTGCAATTCGAAGAAGAAGTCATGCCAGAGATCGAACTAGCACTGAGGAAATGCTCATCTCCTCCACCATAAGATGATGCAAGTGATGAATATTTCTGATAATATTTCTGATTATTAGAATAATTTCTGATATTTATTATTCTTATATGTCTGAATATTGTAATGATAATCATGGCTCACCCGTTCACCCCAAATGGGATGATAAAACCATAGAAGCTGTCGGGAATTTAGCTTGCAATCTAAAAGATCCTAGGAAGACTAGATCACAATTTACATTGTTTACTTTAAAAGTGAAGGTGTTATTACTGATAAATGATTCATTATGGTTGTATATTATCCTCAAACATATACAGAAGCATCACTTGATGTTGGAGCAGGGTCCCGCAGCTACAGGAAAAGCTGCCATTTTGGCGGATAGACAGTTTGGCGAAGACAAAGAGATAAGGTGAAGCTACTATGCCGTAGCATGTTTCTAGCTACAGAGAAGAGCCAGAAACCGTGATTGTTGGAACAGAGAAGTCAAGGAAGACGACAGTACCTGAGCGGCTGAGAAGAGAGAGCTCAACCACTGCATTGAAGGCAACGGTGAAGACAGGAGGGCTCGGCTACCCTCATAAAGGAAAAGGAGCGACGAGGCCGAGGTATTGAAGATGAAGGACAGAAGAAGGGAAGCGGTGCATAGTGCCCATGGTCAGCTTCAGGAAGCATGGAATACTGTAGAGAGCAGTGGTGTGACGGAAAGCGGCTACCCCAAGTATAGATATGCCGACTATCACTAGTTAGGGTTTTGGGTTACTGTTGGGACAGGCCCACAGTGTTGTAATGGAGAGACCTTCAGGCCGCCTATAAAGGGATGTATTTTGTATTGTAAAAGGTTGGAATTTTGGGAATTTTAGGCCATCCATCTAGTCAGATTATCAGTATTATGTTAGCTTACTATTATTTTGTATTGTAACAATCTGCAAGGATTGACAGAGAGAGAGAAAGTGAGAGTATATTGTAAGAAGGAAATATAGAGAAGAGATCTAGGAGAGAAGGGCTCCAGGATGAGTGCGGAGTTACCCAGAATATCTCTAGCTACATATGCGGTGCAGCAGAACTGTGTACCTCTCTCAAGTTATAATATAGAAACACAGTTTTGTGGATGTAACTTCCACCCTGGAAGTGAACCACGTAAAATCAGAGCGTTATGTGTTTGATTCATGTGATTGTATTTACTTGTTATATCTGTCATTCATTACATGAACTTTGCTTACAGTAAATGTATGTGTATGTTATTCAGTTCACAGCATATTACAAAGATAAATGTAAGTTGAAGTCTTTAAGTATTCTGTATAAGAGTTTGTCTAAGTTTCTCTCAAGACAGTTAAGAGTCGCAGTATAAATCAGCCTCGTGTGTTGAGTCCTGTAAGTTGAACACAAGTAACGCTAGGTACGTTGAGTCACAGTGGTAGGATATCACAGGGAGGTGATATCGCACCATCAGAGGAGCTATGGTGTGCTGCGGTTAAGGATCAAGTGGAGGAAAGAGTTACGTGTTGCCCAAGAAGCGGCAATGCGAGAAGGATTAGAGTCATCGCGAGTAAGAGGAAACTGCGCATTGCAGAGAGGAAAGAGTGGTCTCATGAGCTAAGAAGAGCTACGAGATGAACACAGGACGTCATACAGAACCTGGTCGAGACACTTGAGTCTTTGGCCAAACCATTAGGATCACTTCGGATGAGACTTCAGGCCGCTCCGTAGTCTGTCATCGAAAGGGCCAGTGAGCTAAGGGTGTTGTTGGTTCATTATAGTAAACCCGGGTCTACCCAGATGACCAACACTTGAACCAGAATGTCAAAAAACCATGCAAGAAGAGTTCAACTCTCTACAAAAGAATGAGACTTGGGAATTGGTTCACTTTCCCTCCAAGAGGAAGCTAGTGGAATGCAAATGGGTCTATAGGACCAAATTTTATTTTGATGGGTATGATATAAATTATAATTACATATTGGTTTCCAAATTCTTCTCTATATTCCAAGGAGTGTACTATAAAAATACATTTGCATCGGTTGTGAAGATTGACTATATCAAAATAGTTTTATTCATTGTTGCATCCAAGCACTGGGAGGTTCAACACATGGATGTCAAAAGTGAATTATTCATGGTGATATACATGAATATATATATGAATCAAATTTAAGTTTTCCAAGAGGATACTTCTCTTGTATGCAAGTGAAAGAAGTCTCTCTATAGCCTCAAGCAAGCCCCGAGGGCTTGGTATGCCAAGATGGACAATTTTCTGCTATCACTTGGATTGGAAAGATGAAAATACAATACTAATGTTTATTTGTATAATTTTGGTGATTTATTGCAGGTAATTTAAATCTATTTTGATTCTATTTTAATTACAAGTATTTTCACCAAAGAAATTGGGTCAATCAATTCTTGATTGCACACTGAGTTTTCCATGACCGATCTTGGATTGTTAAAGCAATTTCTTAGTTTGGAAATTGAGAAATATGAAAGAGGAATCAAGGTAATACAAAAAAATTATACTTTGGACCTGTTATTTAAGTTTAATATGGATGAATTTAATTCATCCAAGTGCCCATTCCTTTCTGGTATCAAACTAGGTGAAGTTGGTAACTCTCCATGGGTGGATAACTCTTTGCATATATAGCTAGTTGGGAGTTTGTTGTATCTTATGAATTATAGACCTGATTTAGCATATGTTGTAGGTGTTTTAGATATATATATGCATCTGCTTCATGATATCCATTGGAAGTAATCCAAGAGTATCCTTCACTATGTGCAAGGAACCAGACACTTCAAGGTGCACTATGGTGTTGGTTCTCCACTAGAACTAGTGGGATTTTCTGTTTCTGATTGGGATGGTGATCCCAATGATAGGAAGTCCACTTCAGGTTATGTATTCATGATATAAAAAGGTCCCATATTCTATTAAATAAATAAACAACACACCATCTCCATTTCTTAAGCTGAGGCCGAGTACATAGGAGCAGTGAACACATCTACACAATGTGTGTGGTTGCAAGGTATTCTTCGGGAACTTGGACTTGCACTTGATTAAACCACAGTAATTTGGTGTGAAAATCAAATTGAAATCAATATTTCCATATATATAGTGCATATACAGAGGACCAAACAAATTAAGATACACATACACTACATCCGGAGCTTAGTGCATGATCAGGTTATAGCCTTGCAGTATTTCCCATCTATAGAGCAAACTAATGACATTTTTACCAAGTGTTTCACAGAGAAGACCTTCACCTATATGATATCCATTCTTATAGTGGGTGATGCATGGTGACAACTACTATTCACTTTCATATTTTTGGCTCCATGTCCATTTTTTAGGGAGGTTTTGTTCCCATGTGGGACAAATAAAAATTTTTCTATTGTATGAGGTGACTTGAGCCTTTGTTGCCAAGGAATCCATGATATTTTTGGTTAATAAGTACTAATTAAGGATTAATTGGGGGTGTTAGAGTAATAATCCATCCTATTACCATATTCTTATACCTTAGGCACATTCATTTTATTTCATGTAGTGTTTCCATGGTTTAGACTTAGGGAATTTGCACTTATGACAGTTGAGGCGCTCCTGGTTGATCATTTTGCACAGTTGTACTGCTCCAATTTGATCATTATAATAAAAAAATAACCCATATTGATTAAATTCAACCATCATGTACTCCCCTTCCCCAATTTTAGGGATTGTATCGAACTTGAGGCGCTAGAGCTTGGTTTTGGTGGTTTTTGGACTCTCTTGGGAATTTATTGCTCTCCTAGATCCACTCCCACTCACCCATGTTCTCACCCATGCATTTAATACCTTAATTAATGTTCTAGCATTCCTTTCCCACGTTCACACAAGGATTCGTGACTGTTTGGGATGATTAGGAGGCTCATTTGTCCACATAGGGGGGTTTGAGGATCAAATCTTGGGGTGGCACTTGTATGCATCCAGATGGCCTCTGAGGGCTCAATATTTTTCCCTATTGTACTATATACTTGTTCTAGACATAGTTAAATGTTGGGAATTAATAATAATATATTTTATTGACCTCATGTGTGTATGTAATTTTCAGTCTTTCAACTATTTTTTGCATGTTTTGTAAACCAAAGAGAATTATGAGAGTTTATTTGGATCCTAGATCCAGCTGTGAATCAATTCTCATAGTTACTCCATAATCATATGATGGGATACAAGGATCTTATCCACATTTTTTATGCAGAGACTACATTGATGCGTTAGCACATACTCATTGTTAAATTTGAGAACCATAGATATACAGAAAAAATATGAGAGCTATTGGAAAGGAATGTTACATTCAAAATATGTCACCATCCTGTGATAGGATCCCTAACACAAACATTTTCCCTCAAATCCCAAACTTGAAGAGAATCTTTCTCTAGGTGTTGGTTTCAACATACAAAATTACAGCACCGCTCTTACCCTCAAGAAGATAAGCGGTACCTTGTTTAGCACCGCCCTAGCTGTGTGAGAACTAGCTGGTGACACTACCTTTAACCTATGTTGTTGGTGTGGTTCTTACCCATCACCACTCTGTCATAAAGGGCTATAAGTGGTGCCCTTGGTAAAAATTGAAGAAAGGGAGGTTTCTCGAGGCTTCTAGAACCCAAAGCCTCGTGTCTAACCTTATCCCTACTCACCTGGGTTGGTTAAGGTAAATATCCCTCTTTGTGGGATCTTATGGCGACCTCACCCACCAATATCTCAACCATTCCTATCCATTTGATCCCTATAAATATAATCTCATGCTTCATGGTTGGGGGAGAGAGATGAAAAGTAGAGTTATGCTGTTGAATTGATACGTTGGCCTAATCCATCAGAGAGCAATTGTGGAGCAAGTTGGAGCTATCGAGGACGAGGTGCTAGTCTTGTGAAGGAGTGCATCAACACTAAGGCACATGGTTGTAATATCTTTCATTTAATTTATAATGCAAAGTTAATTTCCTTCTCACATGTTTGTTGCGTTAATCTCACATATATGTTATTGGATTCCTTAGTCACTAATATGGATGTATAGATAATTTTCTGGTAGCTTTGATGTCTTTGTATGTTTGATATGTTTTACAGGTATATAGGTCCTTCATCAAAGTTACAATCCAAGTGTCTATAACATTTAGGGAAAGTATTCAACCAAGTTATTCACTCATTTTTTCTGGATTTGAACCATTCAGACTAGAGGAACAACTTTTGTCCGCAGAAGGTGATATATTCCTAATAAAAAATTTGGCGACTCCACTGGGAAAGATCCATCTTGTTCTTCCTTAGTTTCTAAACTACTCTTGTCTGAATCCAAGCTCCATCCTCCCATATTTGCAGTCAGATCTACATCTGATCTACTAAATTTTTGGTTTGAAATATTCAGATCTCTTTATATCTGAGCTAGCTTGACTTTCTATGCTCTGTATTTTTGTTGATTCATCATTTTTTATGAAATTTTTGGAATTTCTAACTTAATCTTTCACTCTCCTTATGTTTTGGGTTGTTACAGAGAACCGCACATGTGCCTTTGGAAAGAAGCGGTGCCATCACCTGAGTCGAGTTAGAAATAAGCAGTGCCATCGCCTAAGTCCAGTGAGCAAGAAGAGGTTCTGCCTTGAAACTGCTCTGTCAACAACTTCATCTGCATGGTTCCAGGTAAGCCTATCCCAGACTTTGATTTTCTCAAGTTTTTGCAAAAAATTTGTGATTTTTTGGATTTTGTGTGTTCAGTTGCTTTTTTCCAGACTTGTTTGAACTTGCTTGAGTGATTGAAATATGGAATTTTTATGTGGAAATTGCTTGTTTATTCAAATAAAAAATCTAGGTTAGATTCATCATTCATTATTGCTTGTAAGTTTTTTTTTCTTGAAAGGAATTAGTTGGAAACTATAGGTCAGATTAGATCTCTACTTTTTATAGACTAGCACTGAAAATAAAGACTCCATTAGATCAGTTTGCTTGTTTCAATTTCTCGTTAAGTGTGAGAAAGAATTTTTTTCACTCTTAAAAGAAAATTTGTTGAGATTAGGTCATTGTTTCATTGAGCCTAAGCCACTGGATCTCTGATTAGCCTCACAGGATTTCAGGACTCCTTTGTTCTTTTGTCTCTTTTGCATCATTATCTTATCAAAAGGAAAAAGTATCAATAGTTTAAGTTAGATCTTTCCATGCTTCAGAAAAAATTGAAAGTATAGCTTGCATATGCATATTTGAGTGTTGTTTGTCTTTCTTCTTCATTTGAAAATATATCTTACCCTACCTGTGTGCTTTCAAAAAGAGATGATTTGAAGAAAGTGTTGTTTGATTGTGTGCTTGGAAATTTTTTAGTATAGTTGTTTGGGAATTTTTTGGTCTTAAAGCAAATTGAAAAAAGAAACACTCTCTCTGCTTCCCATCATTAGGAATACTAAATGGTAAAGTGAATGAACTTGCATTTCATATCTGCATGGTTTTACTTTTCTGTCAAAACCTCATGCATTCACCTAAATGTCCACTTTAAAATTAACAGTAGTTATAGGCTTAAAATTTGTAAAGAAATTTGAGTGCTAGGTTAGAGACGTGTTTGGGTGTCATTAAATGTAGGAGTCGTCGTTACTTGTACACACTACATCTCGAGACTCGTGTGGTTCTTCCACATACCGTCGGTATATCAAATGGACTTTCACATACCCTTGAGATATATAGAAAGGTACTTCACGTACTCGATTATATATCGGAAGGCCCCTTGTGAATGGTTGTGCATTAGACATCACTACTACCGATTTGAGCTCCCACATACCCTGAGTATATTGGGAGACCCCACTAGGATACCTTATCTATCTGATAAAATCCCTTTCGTCGTCTTGTGTAGAGAAATACATCATTCAGGGAGATTACTATGCACGTACCCTTGTGGTATATCACGAGTTGCACCTACTTGACAATCCTGGTGAGAGACCAACAATTTCATCTCATCATATCATTTGAATTTTCTTGTTGGCTTGTACCTTGAGTAGGAGAAATTTTTTTGGTGATTTTTTTCATATCTTTGAAACCATAGGTTAGATTAGTGACTGTGCAATCTGGTTGAGTTTCATTTGAGACAGTCCAAAAGAACATAGGACTTTCCACCTAGCTTTCCTCCCGTCATAGGAGAAGGTCTTATGGAAGCTACTGAACAAGGAGCTACAACTACTTCCCAAGTGGAAGAGAACCTAGTTGTAGAAGGTAGAGACCAATTTGCTTCTTACATTACTCCCTTGGTCCAACAACCTCCTATCGGTGACACTTCTTTCCATGGTCCTATGGAAGGTCGTGTTAATAGTCCTGTTCATCTAGATTATGGTCTAGATGCTCTGTTTTGGGGAACCTCTATGGGATAGGCCATTGCTTCATTTCGAGTACATAGGCCCTCTCCTGAAGATTCTTCACCTGGTTAAGAGGAATATAGACAAATTCAATCATCTATTCAACATGCATGAGATTTTCAAGAGAGAATGCAAATACTAGTTACTATATTGGCAACTCATGTCGCTCCTAAAGAACCTATTTCAGCTCTTCTTCCCCATAATAAAAATCCTTGGCTACCTTGATATAGTTCACTGAATGATGCAATGAAACCTATTGATCCCATTGAGACTCCACCCCACCTAGGTAAAACTTACAATCCCATGGTTGTAAATGTTAGGTATGTTCTAGTCCTCCTAGGTCTTCAAGAGATGGGGGGAAATATTCAACTCCAGTGTGTCAATACCTTATAGTGCTAGGAGGTAACCCTCGACACGATCTACGTTACCTTCTAATGGATTTTTTACTTAAAATAGTTAGGCCTCTAATGGGAGGAATACCTATTCATATATCTGGAGGTGATGGCGAACCACCCTGTGGAGGTCCTCCCCTTATGGGTCCTGGTGGTCCTAGGGGTCCTGGAGGGCCATTTTACAGAGGCCCTCCCCCCAGGGGGGCAGGTTTTCCTCCTCCTGTTGGTCCTAAGGGTTATGGTGGTCCTCCTCTTAGTGGTATTGGGGGTTTTGGTGGTCCTCCTCCTGGTGGTCCTGCAAGTCCTAGTTGTATGCCTCCTAGTGGCCCTAGAAGTCCTGGTGGTCCTCCCCTAGTGGTCCCAGTGCTCTTGGTGGCCTTCGATGTCCTGGTGGTCCTTAATGTCCTCGTTGTCCTACTCCTAATCCTCCTAGTGGCCCTGGTGGTCCTGTAGTCCCTAACCCTATAGCTTCATCTTCCATAGGCTCATTGTCTCATCATCCTTTTCAATAGACTGTGTACCAATCCACTTACAGTCCCACTGGTGGTTACATGCCTTATCGGTATTACCAATCTATTGAAATGAATCGTCGGTTACCTTTCCTATCAACTTTGGACTTGCTTGATTTATCCAAGTTGATCAATGACCCCATTCAACACAATCCCATGTGGCCCCCCATTCCAGTCAAGTTACCATCGAATATCTCAAAATTTGATGGAAAATAGGGAGATGATCCCAAAAGTCCCGTTATGAATTTCCATATATCATGTTCATCCAATTCCTTGATGGATGATTCTATTCAATTAAGACTCTTCCAGCGCACTTTGACTGGCATGGCCGCGAAGTGGTACATCGAAATTCCACGACACTCGTTTGTGGATTTTAGTGCTTTGGTAACTGTTTTCCTCACACACTTTCAACTACCCATTCGTAATTAAACAGGTACAGACCTTTTAACCTATCTATGTCAAAACACCTCCACACAAATTTCAGATCATATTCATCAGTGGAGAAGGTGGAGAAGGCTCATTAAAGCTCCTATCTCGGACCAACTCTTAGTTGATTGGTTTATGAAATATTTGTTGCCACCCATTTCCCGAGATGTGGCTATGGGGGGTGTTATTACTGAAGATAAATCCATTAGTCATGCACAGTATCTAGACTTAGTCTATTCCTAGTGTGGAACTTTGTATGACCTCATTCCTAAAGCTCCTCGACCCAGTACTGACCCGGCTAAGCCACCTGCAGAAACTCTTGTTGATGGGGTTATTGGTTCAATCCATCCCTCGTCATTGGTTAAAGCTACCAAACAACCCAATCCTTCCACTCCTAATCCTTCCAACCCTACAGTTTCTGCTGAGGTGAATTCTATTCAAAGTACACAATCATCCGATAACAAGAAGAAAGGAAAAGGTAAAAACAAGAAACTCAGAAACCAACAAGAAAACCCCAAACCTATGGCCCCGAAGAATGACAATAAAGGAAAAAGGAAAGCTAAGTATCTCTTCCTATTGTGTGGTGGCGATCATTTAATGAAAGAGTGTCCTCGACATGATGAAATTAATAATTTTTAAAGATTAACCCTGCACTGACAATTCTCACTGATACTTTTCCTTCTCAGCAACAACTAGTAGACCACATGTTTAACCAAGGAAATTCTAGTTCCACAGAGGAAATTCGAATGATGTCATCAAAAACTATTAATATAACAACTCGAGGTCAGTCATATGACAAATCAGAGGAGAATAAAATTGAGAAACCTTCTCTTGATAAAGCTCCTTCTACTAGTTCTCCCACATCCTCGTCCAATGGTTCCCTAACGATCGAGAACCCTAATCTTGACATGATTTTGCATCCACCCAAGAGTACTCTTAGGAAGGTTGTTTTTAACCCTAATGCCCGAGTTGCACAGTTTTATAATGTCATAGAAGACCTAGATTAGGAACCATGTGTGATGTCTACCTTAGAAGTGCTCCAAAGCTGTCCCACGCAACGAAAAAACTTATTAACCACTTTGGGAGCCACAGACCCAAGTTACATAAATCTGATTTTTAATTCGGAGAACCTTAAACCTAGATTACCTCACCAACTGGATTTTCAAGTCATAACTAGAGTAGTTGGGAAAAAGGTGTTTAGGACTGTTCTAGATGAAGGTGCTTCAACCTCTCTTTTGTCTTTGTCCTGTTGGAAGGACATTGGCTCTCCCTATCTTGTAAAATCCCCAAAAACACTAAAATACTTTGATGGAAGAGGTTTCCAGCCATATGCTCTCATGCCAACCATTTCAGTTGAGCTAGGGGGAAAAAATGTTTCCATTCAGGTGGAAGTAGTGGATGCATCATTAGACTACAACCTTCTCTTAGGGACAAACTGGTTTTATGCCATGACTGTTGTTGCTTCCACGGTATTTAAAACCATCAAGTTTCCACATTTGGGAAGAATTCTAACAATTTATCGACTTGATTTCTGTATTCCAAATGTTACCACTCCTATGATGAATAATATCCCTTTTCTAGGTCAGTCCCCTCCTCCTTACTAGTCGATTGGGGTAGGGATGTTGAAAGACTCTGCCCTCATGGGAGTGTTTCCATCAACCCCTTCTAGCACGTAAAAGAAAATAGTCAATATGATCTCTTTTTCTAATTATGATCCTAAGGGTAAACAAGTTGTTGAGACATCCTCCCTCAGCCCGCATGAAGCAGTTTATGATGCCATCCAATATGTTTTCGAAGTTCCTACAGATGATCTTCATTTGGTGGCTTTGGATCCTTACCACCTTCCCTACTGGATAGAACCTTCACTTCCTACTCTGGATTATCTCTCCCAAAATTTTCCATTGGATGAGTCTATTATAGATATTATGAATACAAGTACATCCATATGGGAGGATCACCATCATAGATCTTCGTTCCTCCCCAATACCAGTTCAGCAGATAATGATTTTGCATCTCTCTTGGGTACCGATATTGTCGACAATCCACAAACACCTGTATTCTTGAAATATTTTGAGTCTAAAGGCAATTTATGCAACATTACCAAAATGGTTCCAATCGACATATCAGTCAAGTATGGAACTATTGAACATGTTCACATAGGGAAAAATTGTTCAATAGATGAAACTAAAGAGTACAAAGCAATTTTTAAAGAATTCCGAGATATTTTTGCCTGGTCTTATGAAGAAATGTATGGGATAGATTCATCCATTGTATTCCATGAGATAAAAACCTATCCTACAGCCAAACTGGTTAGGCAGAAATTGAGGCAATTTCATATGTGAAAGGCTGCGGCTATCAAAGTTGAAGTCAAAAAAATTCTGAAGGAAGGATTCATCTATCCTGTACCCTTGATGGAATGGGTATCGAATATCATTCCTGTGAACAAAAAGCAGGGAACTATTCGATTCTATATCGATTTCCAAGATTTGAATAAAGATTGTCCCAAGGACAAGTTTCTGACTCCACACATTGATCATATTATTGATAACTGTGATGGGAGTGTCATCTTCTCATTTATGGATGGATTTTCTAGCTAGAATCAGATTGAGATATTGCTTATCGATCAGCATAAGACGACATTTATATGCCCGTGGAGAACCTTTTCCTATAAGAAGTTACCTTTTAGACTTAAGAACGTTGGGGTCACATTCTAGTGTGCCATGTCCTATGCGTTTCACGACATTAAGAACATTATGGAGCCTTACCTCGATGATCTCGCTACACATTTACAGCTATGGGAAGACCATCCTCGACATCTTAGAGACATTTTCCTGAGATGTTTCCATTACAAGATACGGTTGAACCCACACAAATGTGTTTTTTGCGTTGATACGAGACATCTATTAGGCTTTGTAGTCTTCAAGGATGGTATTCGAATTGATCCCTTAAAGATTGCTACAATACTCGCTTTAACTCCCCCAACCAACCTGCTTGAACTCCAAAGTTTGAAAGGGAAGGCAAACTTTCTTCGTCATTTTGTTTGTAACTTCACAAAGAAAGTGCATGGTTATATGCATCTCCTTAAGAAGGATACTCCATTATTCTAGGATGACCAGGCCCAGTGAGCCTTCGATAATCTCAAACATGCTCTGACTCATTCACCCATCATACACCCACCAGATTACTCGAAGGATTTTCTCTTGTATGTTGCTGCCTCTAATACTACTACCGGAATGGTTTTAGCTCAAGAGGACCAAAATGGCCTAGAAATCGTGATTTATTATGCCAGTAAGAACTTTCTTGATTCCAAAACTCAATACTTGCATGTGGAGAAGTTAGCATTGGCTACAGTCAGTGCTATCCAAAATTTTTGTCACTACATCCTGCTTCACACCACTACTGTACTCGCAGACCAGAACCCTATGTGCTACATCCTGACTCGTCAGGTGGTAGGGGGAAAACACTCCTGATGGATTGTTATCCTATAGGAGTCATTAGTTTTTGCAAAGCTAATGTGTGATATTCCCTTTGATTTCATGGATTCTGAGCCCAGTGATTCATTCCTGGATGAATTTATGTTCCTAATAAGCACAGCTAACCCGTGGTATGGAGATTTAATAATTTATCTCTAGACACAGCATTTTCATCCTACTATATCTCATGAGGATCGTCACTGCATCTGTCACCACATGAAGTACTATCTTATCCTCAATGATACATTGTATAGACGTGGTATAGATACCATTCTCTAACAATGCCTCACCCATACCGAAGCTAAACAAGTTATTAATGACTACCATTCTGGGGCATGTGGTGGTCATCTTTTTGGGATGGCTACAACTCATAAAATCCTGAGCGCAAGCTATTTCTAGCATTCTATTTTTAAATATTGTCATGAGACTGTTAAGAAATGCCCACCCTGTCAACACTTTTACCCTAAAAAGCACACCCACCGTGCTCCGTTACACCCCGTCATTGTTGTTGTCCCTTTTGCCAAATGGGGGATAGATTTCATGCATTGTAAGCCTACCTTAGCTGGGTAGCATGGTTACATCATAGTAGCCATGGATTATTTCACTAAGTGGGTTGAGGCTATTCCTACATATGCAGAGGATGGTAAGACTACCGCCCTCTTCCTTTTTAACCATGTAATAGCTAGGTTTGTATTTCCTCATTCTATTGTCACTGATCATGGATCAAATTTCCAGAATAAAATGATGGTAGAGTTAAGTGATAAGTTATATTTTCTCCATGAAAACTCAACTTCATATTATCCACAAGCTAATGGTTAAGTTGAGGCCATTAACAAAGTTTTAAAAACTATGCTACGTCGGATGGTTGGAGATCAAAAATCCAATTGGCACCAGAATCTCTTCTATGCTCTTTGGGATTATAGAACTTCAATGGAAACAACAACTGGTTTTACACCCTTTCAATTAGTATATAGACTAGAAGTTTTCCTACATATTCAGTGTCATATTCCGTCTTTGAAACTTGTCGTTGAACTTATCCCTGATACTTCTACTAACGAAGAAAGGTTTTTATATTTACCCAACCCTGATGAAACTAGACTAGATGTTTCCTTGGTTAATGAGGCACACAAGAAATGCGTTAAGGCGCAATACAATAAATCTGTTGAACCTCGTTTGTTTAATGAAGGTGACCTAGTCCTAACTTATGATCAAAGACATGACAAGCTAGGAAAAGGGAAGTTTGAATCAATGTGGTATGGTCCTTTTATCATTTCCAAGGTTTCAGAGAAAGGGGACTATGAGCTTGTGGATTATGATGTAGTCCCCTTTGGGAAACCTCGCAATGGGTTGTACCTGAAGAGGTAACTATGCCTAGATCATTCATTTATGGTACCTTGTATATATGTACATTATTTGAATTTTCAATGTGTTTTTGTACTTTCAATATGGTTTTGAGTTTATGTCTAGACTGTTTATACCATGTTTTGGTTATGTAGATCAGATGTCTTTTTATGGATTCACTGATGGGGATTTCTGCCATACCATGAACCTTGCTTCAGCTTCTTCTATTTTGTATTCCCCTGTATATGATCTAGTGAGTTCAGCAGTAGTTTGTATTGGTCCTACTACCAACAATATCATCGATTATGAAGCAGTCATAGGTATTTTGATTGAGGCTGCATCTCGGGACATCGATGAATTGGTAGTGTTCATGGACTCACAATTGGTGGTTTGTCATTTAAACCAAGTTTACACCATTAGAAACCCTATACTACTCCATCTCTATCGGAGGGTACATTTACTAGAAAGGCCATTTGAAGTCATTACTTATAGGCATATCCCTAGGGTAGGTAATGTCGTTGCTGATTCATTGGCAAATTATATCCTAGACTGGTATATTTCTATTTCATAGCATGAAAGTTAAACATGGTTCATAACATTGTAAATAAATAGTAAAAACATATAAAACTTATGTAAATACATTTCCCATTTGAATTATAAACATTGGAGGAAAAAGTTTATATATATAAGTGTTTTTACAAAAATAGGTCACGAGACCTCATCTGAAGCACTCTGGCTTTCAGGAAGCACAAAAACATACAAAAAAATGAAGCTATGGAAGCTTTCAGTGATACATCATGTAAGAACTAGTGATGTTCATGGTAGCACATCATAGCCTGCACTACTCTACGTAGCAGACGGGTGAAGCGGCCTGGCACTCCTGCTATGTGCCTCTGATAATGCATCGATAGATAATCAATGGATGCATTGGGTATGTCCAAATTTAACCTCTCTAGTTTCTCCTCCATCTCTCCCATTGGGTCATCACCTTGTTGAACAAATCGAGCTCCCGCTCGTCTATCCAGTGAGGATGATCCCCCAGGTCGTGCAACTCCAACACATGCATGAAAATTTCAGGTCTCGTTACTATACATAAAAAATAAAAATATTAAAAGACAAAAAAACGCAAATAGCTATCCTAGGGTTTTTGTTTCTTACCCATGTCTCCCCACTTCCTTCCAGGTGGAAGTGGTAGGTCAGGGTCACCCTTGAAATCAATTCCTGCATAAGCATAATCCTCAACCATGAGGATCTAGTCACTAAGTCATCGGAAGAATGGATTCCCAAACTTCACCTTCCCTCTACCTTCTCTTGTATGGGCCATGATCCTGACCCACCTCAGCATACGAGGCTCTATCGCCCTCACCTCAGTGAAAACCACTTGGGGCCTCAAATGAGGGACCCGCTCAAAAACAAAACAGGCTAAGATAAAACCATGCCCAAACTGTTTCAATTCTCCCTGCCGACTCTTGGTCAACCGGTCCTTAAAGACTGATAACAATGCCTCTTCCCAGTTGAAAACTGTAGGTGCCATAACCTCTACCGCATACAGCATATGTGACCTAGAATCCTAATGAGGCCCTTGGCTCCCAGCCAACCTCTGCATGGTGAAAAGAAGAGTGCAGAGAGGAAAATCCACTACTACCTTGATGGGATTCTTCTTCCCTAAAGTTCTAGTACCGGGAAGGCAGTAATAGTCAATTAGCTCATAGGTAGTCACATCCCCTCTATGGGAACCAGTCAATGAAATTGGGGTACTATGTCTCGACAATTTAGTCAAGAAGTTGATGTCTTCTACCTCAATGGGAAACACATGTGACCCCACCTCGAAGTATTGTTGTTTTGGGTTCCACATATGGAGTATATACTACAGCAATCTCTCATGAGACACCATACTAGGTGTGCAGAATAATTTGAGGAGGTCGTTGTTCCTTAATGTGGCTATACATCCCGCACTTCTTTAGGCAAGGAAATCATCCTCATCATGCTGCTATTCCTTCGATATCACTATTGTCAACCACTAAAAACCTGCCAAAAACCATTAATGGACTAGTTATAAACATGAACAATCATTAAAATCAACTAAAATTTAATGCTTTTTCTTATCCATGCATTTTTTCAAGCTCACGGCCGGTACCACCTGAGCTCTGTTTGCATAGAGCAGTGGTGCCTTTTGAGCATAGTGTAATGAGCGTGATTCTCATAGTGCACCACATGTCCCGTAAGGGGAAGGAGCGGTGTCCACATTTTGAGTTTAGGGCCTACTTAAAATGACCCAAAAACCTCCTAAAATAAAAAATAAATGATTAAAAATGAAAGTTTAGGGTTTTTGTCATTTACTTGGCTCTCGCGGTGCTTAAATCAGACAGTCAGATCTCCTGGAATCAGCAGCTGAAGATCTAGCTCAAAATTTCTCCAAAATGCTCTTGACAAAGGGTAAATAGTAAAATGTTTTGATTTTCACTATTTTAAATGACTTTTATAGCTATTTTTAGGGTTTTTTAATGTCATTTTAATATTTTAAAATCATTATTATTATTAAATCCATCCATATGACTCATTAAAAGTCATTTTTTGATAAATTAACATTGCTATTGAGTTTTGCAGGGGTACAAATGAAAATAGTAAAATTATATGGGAAGTTTGTTTTTGACTTTTTCATACTTCTTCAAAACGAAAAAGTCCTTGAGCGTTTGTTTCGATACTTTGGTCACGCTCTCATAACTCAGTATCAAAGTTCTGAGTCTTTTTTCTGATTCTTTTTAGGCTCATAAAACTATTCATCGTTAATAAGAGACCTAATGGAGTCTCCTTTAAGCTCTTTTCGGACTCCCTAAATATGAAAAGATTGTTGAGTACTTGTCTTCTTCGTACTTGTAAAAGTATTTGAAGAGTCATATCTACGATGATAGGTTATCTCTTTTTCAGTTTGGATAGACTATTTTTATGAAAAATGACCCTTTGGATTTTTCTTTTGTCTTCCTTCAGACTCTCTAAATATGAACGATGCCGAGTTTGCTTTCATTGGACTAGTTAAACTAAACATCGAGAGACCCTTTTTTGGGAACGAACCCCTCCTTTCTCAGGTTCGTTAAATATATGGGATTGGACTTGTCTTTGGATGAGCTTAAACCACTGTTTGTTACTCTCTTTGAACTCATAAAAAATGAAAAGAGGCACTCATCAATCATGATGGGGGAGTTAAGGGAAGGGAATCATTTTGAAAATCTAATGGCAGTTGTTTGTCGCCTTTGAACATGACACTTGTTTGCATATCATTCAGTCAATCAGGTTTTTGGCTGACTTACAAGTTGATCCACTTTCATGAGTCATGTCACTCCTTTGATTTTTTGAAAATATTTCATTTTCCACTGTCGCATTGTGTGTTTATCTGGTCTAGTCATGCTGCCAAGTCTTTTGTCATGTCACCCAATGTTCAAAGGAAGAAAGAAGCTTACCTTTGTAGTGAAAATAGCCTTTATGTCAGTACTTTGAGTCAGTCCTATGGTTACATTATCTACGATATTCTAGAACTTTGTTCCAAGTTTCATATCATCGATGCGGGATTCATCGTGGCCCTCCTTCGACGAGACTATTCCTGTCAACATCAACTCATCATCCAGGAAGTAGTCTTAGAAACAAGTTTAGTACCTTAAGATCTATATGCCTTAATGACAGATTCTCTCGGTATCGACAAAGGTTCATAGAATTGGTCTTCGATCGAAAGACTCTACTGGTTTTTCGACACCAAGACATCTATTCACATTCAGTAGATTGTACTAGGGTACCTTGGGAATCATTGACATCAATGGTGATCTCCCTTGCACTTCTTAACGGTTCACCTTATTGACCAGTAAGCAAGTATTTTCTACCATGTTTGACTTCAGAACATTGTAATCACATGGATAGGATCGTACTTTGTGGAAGATGAGATGAATACCCTGGGTATTTGTTAAGTGCTCACAGCTTGCTCCCCAGGTTGCAATGGAGTATATTGTATGAAGTACAAGCATGGATCCACATTTGTATGGTCATGACTATGCTCAAATTTGCGTCTGTATGAAATAGATCTACATTGTATATCTGGTAGCTATGTCCAATTTTGAGTCCTCTATCACATGTATCTACGTTGTATTCTAGTAGCCATGGTTGTTTATTCCTCTCATGGATCTATCTTGTATTGGTCTACAGCCATGATGAGGTTACATCTATTCATGAGTCAAATTATTGATGTATTGCAGATGTATGTTCAATGACACTCTCTAATCAAGTTGGCTCTTACCTTGAAGTGATAACTTGCTTTATAAAAGCTCCCGCCTATCGTATCCCTCTAGCCTCATGCTTTGGGGGGCATTCTGTTACACTCAAAATATGTCACCAGCATGTGATAGGATCCATAACATAGACATTTTCCCTCAAATCCCAAACTTGAAGAGAACCCTACTCTAGGCATTGGTTTCAGCATACAAAATTACAGCACCGCTCTTACCCTCAAGCAGATAAGCGGTACATTGTTCAGCACCACCCTAGTTGTCTGAGAACCAGGTGGTGCCACCACCTTTAACCTATGTTGTTGATGCATCTCTTTCCCATCATGATCTTTCATAAAGGGGTATAAGCAGTGCTCTTGGTAAAAATTTAAAAAAGGAGGTTTCTCGAGGCTTCTAGAACCAAAGCCTCATGCCTAACCTTATCCCTATTAAGCTGGGTTGGTGAAGGTAGAGATCCCTCTTTGTGGGATCTTATGGCCATCTCACCCACCAATATATCAACCATTCCTATCCATTTGAGCCCTATAAATACAAGCTCATGCTTCATGGTTGGGGGAGAGAGATGAAAAGTAGAGTTATGTTGTTGAATTGATACCCTGGTCTAATCCATCAGAGAGCAATTGTGGAGCAAGTTGGAGCTATCGGGGACGGGGTGCTAGTCTTGTGAAGGAGTACATTGACACTAAGGAACATTGTTGTAAGCTCTTTCATTTATTTTCTAATGCAAAGTTGATTTCCTTCCCACATGTTTGTTGCATTAATCTCACATATATGTTATTGGATTCCTTAGTCACTAATATGGATGTATAGATGATTTTCTGGTAGCTTTGATGTCTTTGTATGTTTGATATGTTTTACAGGTATATAGGTCCTTCATCAGAGTTACATTCCAGGAATCTATAACATTCAAGGAAATTCTTGAACCAAGTTATTCACTAATTTGTTCTGGATCTGAACCATTCAAACTAGAGGAACAACTTCTGTTCGTAGAAGGTGATATATTCCTGATAACAAGGAATTATGCAGTGGAATAATTTAGATCAATATACATTGGGAAAATAATTCATACCACAAATTTTAGATAAATTGGAAATGAATTGCTCAAATAATCACAACATTAATATTTATTCATTAATCAATAATACAACGGTGTTACGATAAATATAATTTGAATATTGTGGATAGGATTCAGATCTACCAACTAAACCTAAATGATCTGCTAGATCGGTGTGTCTAAAACACACAGTGATCTCACTATTGAAACTATCTATCTCTAAATCAATCTACAATCAGTTAACTAATGAGGTACACAGACAAAAGGTGCCACATTCCTTGGATGCATGCAAAACTAGTGCTAGGCTAACTGATAGTGATCTAACTAAATGTAATGTAAGATAACTTAGCATAATTGCTTACCTACCAAATCCAACTGAAGGATGTTACTGGTCGCACTCAGAGTGGGATCCTATAATGTAGGGATTGATCCTAGAGGAACATAAACTCATGCATGCACATGTATTAAGTGGAACATAACCTCTAGATGTGTCCCCCATAGTCTAGTATAGTGACAATAGCTTACTAAGTTAGGAAAAATGACTAAATAGATTATATTGGATAAAGGAGGATTAATTAATCCTAACACTCCCCCTTAATCCTAACTTTGGACAGCTTGGGCCCTGGAAAATAGGCCAAAAGTCACCCATACAATCTAAATGAATAAAATATTGCTAAATAAAATAATAAAAATGCGGAAAATCTCATGGGAACCCCCACAGTATAAGCAGGTAATTAGGAAACAAGCTTCCATACTTAAGAGACAACTTTTCTCTTTGAGCAAAAAGTTGTGAAAAAAATGCTACAACATGTAACTCTATGGAGAAGCCATGCATAATCATGGTCACTTTTGTGCATAAGCATCCTAGGACTATGCATGTGAACTTATCTAGAATAAATTATTATGTCTGGTGGAATTTTCCTCTTTGGAAGAAGAGGAATATGTTCAATTGAATCAGGCACATATACAACTTCAAGATGAAAATTTGACCCATGTAGAGCAACTGAGATCAACTAATGAGAGATAAAAATTTCTTGAGAATTCAAACCATGTGAGGTAAACCCAATAAAATTGTATGTTGTAGTCTTGAACATCGAACCATGTGAGGTAAAATTATCTCCAAGTGTTAGGAGCAAGTGTACAAGCGAATGTAGGATGTCTCCATATTTACTAGTATTGTGAGGATATGAGCATGTGATCAAGTAGGAAGGTAGATAAGTCTTGGGGCCTTGGAGAGAAAATGATTGATATCCATAATATTATATAGATTCTAAAATATCCAATGATTTACAAAACTAAATATCAGCAAACTTATGAGAGAAAACTTATATTGAATCCCCAACAGCAAATTTGGAGACTTGAGGTGCTTGATTTTTCACACAAGCATGACTAGAGGCTCTTGAAACTTAAAATTAAAAACAAATAAGGTCATATCATATCCAATAGTGTGGAATAAAGGTTCCAAGTTCTCCACTAAGATGGTAGATGGACAATTTTCTCCTTGTTCAACAAATATCTGAGTATTGGTGCAAACAATCATGTCGGAATTTGTTGGAAGATCTATATCAATGAGGGTGACTGGATCACTCCTAAATGTGACATTTCTTCCAGAAAATACAAAGTATCACTTTTTTTCACACCAGAAGAAACATTAGAGAGAGAGAAATTGAATTCCTCTTTATTTTCTAAAGAAATCACTGGCAAACTTTGCACAGACTTTAGAATAGAAGAATCACTGGAGAATCCTTGAGTAGAATGGAAGGAGAAATTTTATTCAATAATAGATATTCGAATGTATTATTTTGGATCATCTATATGAGCACATGAGATATCAGATATCTCATAAACTTCTAGAGCAACAGGAGAAGGAGTCACTCCAAGGAGACTTTCAACAATTCGAATTGATTGAGTTGAAGATTCTGCTACTTCTTCATATTGAATAAAAAGTCATGTGAGAAAATAGAGGCCGATAATTTTGAAGGAAGAACTCTTGTGGTGTTGGGTTTTCTCTCCAAATCACTAGAATGATCCTCATTGTGATTTCCAAAGGTTCTATCCATTGTTTTCTAGAGATCCTTTGGGTATTCATCAGAATCAATAAGGAATTGTATGCTTGGATAAATAGACATACATATCCTTCCAAAATATCTATCAACATCATTTAGCCAATCATTTTCATCTTCATAATACTCTTTATCGATTCCAATAGATACCTCATAGAGAACTTGTCTCTTTAGAGATGAAATCATCTTCAATTTCCATTCTCAATATCTTGTGAATAGTGTGAGAAGATGAACTGATACTCTCCAATCCATATTGAATTTGTAGCTACAAAAATAACTGAAAACATAATTCAATTCGAAATCATATGTCATTTCAAACCATTCCACCTTGACATGTGCACTTTTTTAGAGTTTGTCAGACATAGATAGACTTATCTGGACATAATACAGAGGAAGCAATGCTATGATTCCAAGAATCATGTCAAAACTCAGCCACTTGTGGTGCACAATGGAGATTTCCAAGGTTTGAATTTTTAGCCTGAACAAGTCTTTGATTCCATGTTAAATTTGAGATCTATAAATGTACATGATAATATGAGAGTTATTGGAAAGGAATCATGAAGTGGAATAATTTAGATCAATATACACTAGAAAATAATTCATGTCACAAATTTCAGATAAATTAGACAAGAATTACTCAAATAATCACAACATTAATCTTCATTCGTTAATCAATAATACAATGGTGTTACAATAAATATAATTCAAATACTGTGGATAGGATTTGAATCTACCAACTAAACTTGATTGATCTGCTAACTCAATGTGTCTAAATCACAACTGAAGCCCACTAGTCTAACTTCAGATGTCTAAATCAGTCTAGAATCAGTTAACTAATGAGGCAGGTAGAAAAAATTAACCACTTTCCCTACATGCATGAAAAACTGGTGCTATGCTAACTAATAGTGATATAACAGAATGTAACTAGAGGATAACTCAGCATAAATGCTTACCTACCACAACCAACTTAAGGATACTGCTAGTGGCACTCAGAGTGAGATCCTATAATTTAGGGATTGGTACCAAAGGAACATAAACCCATGCATGCACATGCAGTAAGTGGCATATAACCTATAGGTGTGCCCCCCATACTCTAGTACAATGATAATAACTTACTAAGTTAGGAAAAATTACCAAATAGACTATATTGGATAAAGGAGGATTAATTAATCCTAACAATCGTGGAGTTCACAACTTCCTCACCAAGTTATTCAAGAAGAAGAAGTTAAATCAACTCATCTAAGTGAAGAAAAAGAGAAAGTGAATACTGTTAAATTTCATGAACCATAGATATACAATCCAAAATGAGAGCTATATGAAACGAAGTATGCAACGAAATTATCAGCTCAATGTAAACTGAACAATGGATTCATGACATAAATTTCACACAAATTGGACAAGTATTGCTCAAATTATCATAACATTAATATTCATTAATTAATCAGTAATGCAATGGTAGTACAATAAATAGAATTCGCATACTGTGGACAAGATTCAAATATACCAACTCTAACTGACTTTTTAGCTAACTAAGTGTGTAAAAAATCACAGTTGGAGCTCACTAATCTAACTTTGAATGACTAAATTGACCTACAATCAGTTAACTGAAGAGGTAGGTGGATAAAAGGATCCACACATCCTACATGCATGGAAAAACAGTTCTATTCTAACTGGAGAATAACTCATCCTAACTACTTACCTACCTAGGTCTACTAAAGGAGACTGCTGGTGGCACTTAGAGTGGGCTCCTCAAATGTAGGGATTGGTCCCTGGGGTGCATAAACTCATGCATCGAGATGCAGTAAGTGGAAGATAATTCCTAGGTGTTCCCACCATACTCTATCTAAGTGATAATGATTTCCTAAGTTAGGAAAAATGACCAAATAGACTATGTTAGATAAAGGAGGATTATATAATCCTAACGCCCCCCATTAATGCTAACTTTGGATAACTTGGGACCTAGAAACTAGGCCAAAATTCACCCGTACAATCTAAAAGAAAAAAAATACTACTTAATAAACAAGGAAAAATGGGGAAAACGTCATGGGAACACACCCCCCGCACCCCCGCTTAAAAATAAGCAGGTGATCGGGAAACAATGAATCAAGAATTTACACCGAGAAGAGGTCTGAGGTAAACAAATCTCTTTCATGTGAAGAAATTGGTAAAAATATCAGTAATCTACTCCTCTGTAGGGCAGTAATGTAGTGTGATAGTCTTTTCTTGCACTAGTTCTCAAATGTAATGCATGTGAACTTCAATATGCTTCATCTGCTGCTTCTGGACTCGATCACTAGATATCTTTATGATACTCTGGTTATCACAATAGATGTCTAATGAAGGTGAAGTGTGAATATGAAACTCCATCAAGATTCCATGTAGCCAAACTACCTAAACAGTTTCATTTATAGTCCCCCTATACTCTACTTCTGTTGAACGGAGTGCAAGAGTTGCCTTATTTTTACTGGACAAACAAATTGGCCTAGATCCCAACATAAACACAAAAGATAAAGTGGATTTTCTATCATTCCCATCTCTAGCCTAGTATGATTCTATGAAGCCAATGATATATAAATGTGCATCAATAGTATAATGGATCCCATAGTCTCGAGTACCCTACACAT
The DNA here is from genome assembly GCA_001517045.1 of Pseudotsuga menziesii. Taxonomy (NCBI): domain Eukaryota; kingdom Viridiplantae; phylum Streptophyta; class Pinopsida; order Pinales; family Pinaceae; genus Pseudotsuga; species Pseudotsuga menziesii. Next base: position 190,575 of record LPNX010062471.1, read on the forward strand.
AGTGCAAGGTGCGCTTTGTTGCCTTTAAGTGTAGCTCATGTGGCTCATGCATGTATATGAAAGTATCACTCATAGAATACGATATATACGGTCTCAAATGTGTGAGGTATAGAATGCTCTTAATGATTTGTCAACCAATAGTGTAGAGCCACCTTCTTCTAGTTTGATACCAGATAGGAATGGAAAATGTGTTTCTTTACAGTATTCCATGTGGAATCTGTTAAGAAAATATGACAAGTATCTAGACTATGAGATCACGATTCCCAATTTATTTTGACTTACTTTGAGACCAGTGAACTGCCTTAATAGTCCTATATCTTTCATAGTGACTTCTTTATTCAAAGTTGACTTAATGCTTCTTATTAATTTGTCATAGTGGTCTATGAACTGAAAACATAGTCTCACAAAGAATTCAGACAAATATGCATAAAATTGGCAAAATGGTGCTGCAATGGAAGTAGCAGCTCTGGATAATAAAATGAAAGAATGATCATACAATATAATGATCATGCCAAATGCATGAATTCCAAGACAATTTGAATTCCAAAGGAGGGTGAGTCTAGCTTAATTGAATGTAAGCCATAGTGAACACTCAAGTTAACCACTGATAAAAACCCTAATTGACTCAACTGAGTCCTAACTGAAGGCAAAGTGCAATAAATGACTGAGTCTAACTAAAAGTATCTCAGACACATGTCACTACAATCCAACTAACAAGTGGTAGCGCATCAATGACTCCAATGAACCCCGATGAGGTTAACTGAATTCTAACTAACCATGAGAAGTGGTTGGAGGTGCCCCTATTGACTCCACTTCATTAAATAATCATTAAATAATCAATTTAATGAAGGGAGGTGCCTTCATTGCTCTATTTAACTTATTGTAACTATCAATTAGCAATAAAGTGCATTTATGACACTCAGATCACCCCTTGAGTGCTCCAGTTAGCCTCCTCGAATGAAGGAGAAGGCTTAGTTAACCTCCTTGATTGAAGGTAGGAGTAGGTGTGCTCATGTTGATGTCATACAGTGCTCCTCTGATATCAACTAAGTCAATAAAACTTAGGATAGTGGTTTAACTAGGCCAAATTGACCAAAATGAGTGTGTATGGTGGTAAATGTATCCAATACCCCCCCTTAAGCTATACTCAGGATAAGTAGAAAACATAAAGAGCATAAGAATGCTAGGGACCTGGAAACAAAGTGCATAGGTCACCCTGTACAATACTGAAACTCAAACAATGCTAAAAACAAACTAAGTGAGGAAAATAGGGAAAAACCAGTGGGAAAACCCCCCCTCAAGCTGATCACTGAAAGTAGTTGGATCACCCTGATGAACTCACCCCCAACAGTGAATGGACGTAAGTGAACTTTTTTGAAAAGCTCTTGGTGAAGATGTTTGCAATCTGCTCATCAGTTGGGCAGTATTGCAGAATGATGGTCCTGCCATGCACTAGATCCTTGACATAGTGCATGTGTATCTCTACATGCTTGGTCCTCTTCCTGGTAACTAGATATGTGGATATATTAATATAACTTTCATTGTCTCAAAAGAGAACAGTGGACAAATTACTACCAAGATCAAACCCTGAAAGAATTCCTTGCCACCAAACAACTTGGATGCAAGCATTCACCGCTCCTCGATACTCGGCCTCTGCTGAAGACAATGCTATGGAGGATTTCTTTTTGATAGACCAGAAAATGGGGCCACCACCAAACATGAATATATATCTGGAAGTAGAATTTCGATCAATAGAATTACCCACGCAAGCAGAATCTGTGTATCCAACCAACTCTAGCTCGGAGTTTGTAGCATAGTGAATGTTGTAGTACCTGGTTCCTTGAATGTACTGGAGGATCCTCTTGGATGCATTCCAATGAATATCATGGGTCTGATACATGTATATTGATACATCATTCATGGAATAATAGATATCAAGATGAGAATGAGTCAAGTACAACAAGCTACCAATCAGCTATCGATAAATAGTGCAATCCATGGGAGGTGTGCTTTTTCCTTTTTCAAGGTTGATCCCTGAAAGGAAAGGGAATGGTGCAGGCATAAATTCAGCCATGTTAATATTTAATAACAGGTGTGATATGTATTTGGATTGAGTGACCATTATCCCATCAGAATGTTTCTCAATTTCGAGCCCCAAAAATTGATTTAAGAGCCCCGAATCGCTCATTTCAAATGCATTGTGGAGAGCATTTTTTATGACTGAAATAGAAGCAACTGTGCTACCTGTGATCAGTAATTCATAAACATATACAAAAAAAAATCAAATTACCATCATAATTCTTTATATACACATTTGGATCTGATCTACACGTTTGGAAGTTTTGCGAGAGAAGGAAGGAATCCATCTTGGAATACCACTCTCTTGGGGCCTGTTTTAACTCATATAGTGACTTATTTAGCTTGCAAACGAAAGATGGATCAGAAATGTAGACCTCATAATGCTTCATGTATATCTCCTCATGAATATCTCCATACATAAATGGTGACTTACCATCCATATGATGCACTTCCCAGTGCTTAGATGTTGAAATTGCCAAAACTAGGCAGATGGAGTCCATTTTTGCAACCGATGCAAAAGTATCATGGTAGTACACACCTTGGACCTAGGAGAAAATTTTTTCCACCAGCCTTGCCTTATATTTTCAGTTTCTTCCATCTGAAAAAACATTAGTCCAAAAAACCTAGCTGCATTGAACCAATTTCCTTCCCGGAGGAAGAGAAACTAGCTCCCAAGTAGTGTTTTTCTAAAGAGAATTCATCTCTTCATCCATGGCAACTTGCCATCTCGGATCCTTCTGAGCATGGTAGTAGGACTTTGGGTCTAAAATTATCATCAAATAAAAATATTCAGACAGCAAATAATCAGGACAAGAGAGTGCAATACCTGCTCTTTGGAAATCAGAATGGGTTTTCCTTGGATCATCCGAATTTCCATTGTTATCTCCTATGGAGGAGAGTGTCTATCGAGCCCAAGTTGGGAGATGATTTTGGACTTCAGGTTCTGATTCAGAATTTGATGTTTTTTTTACACTGTTATTATAAATCATAGGATCCAAATCAGGGTCATCACCCCCAATTTCATCATCCAAATATTCAGTATAATAGGAAGGAAATTCAGCAGTTTTCTCCTTCACTAGTTCCACCTCCTGAAGAGGCTCATCGAACTTCACACTCCTTTCGATGATGATCTGTTTTGTTTTGATATATAGAATCTTGAAACCTTTTGATTCATTAGGATATCCAATAAATAGACATTCTATGCTTTGCGTTTGCAAATCCCTCCATTTATCAAGTGGAATTTGGGCCCATGCAGTGGACCCAAACACCCGCAGATTTGACACATTGGGCTTGTGTCTGCAGTATGCTTCGAAATAGGTCTTCCCTTTCATGGATGAGTGTGGAACTCTATTTTGGATGTATGCTACATCATGCATGGCTTCAGCCCACAAATTTTCATCCAACTTCTTTGATTCCAACATACAGGTGGTCATCTCCTTGAGAGACCGATTCTTCTTCTCCGGTACACCGTTCTGCTAGGGAGTGTAGGGAACTGAATGCTGAACCTGAATACCACTTTGGGAGCATATGTGAAGAAACTAATTACCAACATACTCCCCACCATTATCATATCTCAAGGTCTTGATATTTTTTGGCTAGATTCATTTTCAATCAAGGCCTTCAGTTCAGTGAATTTTTCACAGACTTCAGACTTCTTTTTGATAAAGAAGACCCATGTGTACCTGGAAAAATCATTGATGAAAGTCAGAAGATACATTGATCCATTCATGGATGTGATATGCATGGGACTTATGATATCAAAATGTATCAGTCCCAAGATGTGTGATGCTCGGCTTGCCTTCCCCCAATTGAACTTATGCTCAGGGTGCTTTCCAACAACACAACCCTTGCAAATTCCAGTGTTTGCCTTGATGACCGGGAGGCCTTCAACCATATAATTTTTCTATAATTTATGCAAGTATTTTAAGTTGAGATGGCCAAACCTCTCATGCCACAGTCTACTAACTTCATTTCCATGATTCAGCAATGCGGTGGGGTTTGCATCCGCCACAAAATGGGAGAACTCATAGGCTTTCGCATGATGGTTTGCAAGGCCTTAAGCTACAAGTTTCCCGGATGCAAGTTTTTCGATATCTACATCATTCAAGATGAAGTATAATCTCTTGGGCACTCCTGTATGTGTCATTTGATAAACACTCAGGAATTTTGATGCCAGAGATGGTACATACAAAACATTTGAAAAATAGCCATTCTCAAGATCTACAGTACCTTGTCCTTCTGAAATGATGGTGGAGTCATCTCCCATGTGGATGGGGATGGATTTTCCAGTCTCTGAATATGAGAATGAGTCTCTTTCAACCATAATGTGGTTTGAATCTCTAGAATCTATCAAGAGTGTTTTGGACTTCAAAGTGCTTTCCATGAGGGCATGACCTCTTTCATGCTGTGGTTCCCGATCTTGCTGATCTCTCCTCCGAAAGCTTTCCGTAAGATTAATGTGATTTCTCTCAAGGAGAGAGGTAGCTACATCAAGTTTATTATTCAGGTAGACATGTTCAGGGTGGAATCCCTTCCCAAAGTATGAACACTTGACTTTTTCCTTTCCATGATTCCCTTTTCCTTTGTTCTTCTTTGAGCCAGAAGACTCTTCATGCTGCTGGTTTTCAACTTTATTCTTAGGAGCTTCGAATTTAGTTTTGGGGTTCTTCTGCTACTTTCCTTTATCCTTCAGATCTTTGGACCCTGAAACATGGAGGGCTTGATCACAGGAGTATCTGATGATCCCCTTCTGGACAAGCTTATCATGTTCACTTGTTAGGGACTCAATTAAGGCATTGAGTGAAGTCATCTTCCATCCAAGGGTTGTGATCTTCCCCACATGAAATGCAGAGGAAAAAACAGAATAATTAGCTCCAAGTTTGGATAATATGGCAAGGATGAGCTGGTCATCCTCCTTCTCCACTTTACATTGGTTCAACAGTAAGACAATGTGCTCGAACTTTTTGAAAAAGTCATTCAAGGTCTCGAAATTGGAAGGCTGGAGAGACATCAACTCATTCTCAAGCTGGTATACTCTCAAATCATCCTGTTTTCCATATACGGTTTCCAATTTGTCCCATATTTCCTTTAGAGTCTTCAATCCCGAGAGATGGAAAAGAAGATCCTGGGAAACATAGAGGCACAAGAATCTAAATGCTTCATCTTTCTTGTTCAGGAATCTTTCTTTGTCTGTCACATAAGTAGGCTCTTCTTCAGTGTCCATAGTGAATCTATAGAGTCCTCTGGCATGTAGCTAGATCTCCATGTCTCCTCTCCATGAGTGGAAATTTAACGGAGTCAAGAGTTCTATGGAAGAAGCCATCTAAAACTACTGGAGCAAATGCTTTCACCTATTAAAAAACTGCAAATCACAACAAAAGGTGCACCGTAAGTTTAGATAGCCTGCACATTTTAGGCTTTCATCACACCCAATATAGTTGATCAAGAAAGCTTGACCAACAATTTCCTTACTTGGGGTATTAAGTGGTAAGCCTTGGCTTCTGGTGCAGTGCTGGAATTTTTGAGCTTTGTTCAATTTTTCATGCAAGATCTATCAAAAACCTTGTTTTTGAGAGATCTGAGCTTCGTCCCATAGTGAGCTATGATACCATATTAATTTGTCACAGTGGTCTAGGAACTGAAAACACAGTCTCACAAAGAATTCAGACAAATATGCATAAAATTCGAAAAATGGTGCTGCAATGGAAGTAGCAGCTTTGTATAATCAAATGAAAGAATGATGATACAATACAATGATCATGCTAGATTCATGAATTCCAAGACAATTCGAATTCCAAAGGATTTCATTCGAATTGAATGAGTGATTCTAGCTTAACTGAATGTAAGCCACAATGAACACTCAAGTTAACCACTGATCAAAACCCTAATTGACTCAACTGAGTCCTAACTGAAGTCGGAGTGCAATAAATGACTAAGTCTAACTGAAAGTAGCTCAGACACATGTCACTACAAGCCAACCAACAAGTGGTAGTGCATCAATGACTCCAATGAACCCCGATGAGGTTAACTGAAGTCTAAATGACCATCAGAAGTGGTTGAAGGAACCCCTGTTGACTCCAGTTCATTAAATAATCATTAAATAATCAACTTAATGAAGGGAGGCACCTTCATTTCTATGTTTAACTGATTGTAACCATCAATTAGCAATAAAGTGCATTTATGACACTCATATCACCCCCAGAGTGCTCCAGTTATCCTCCCCAAATGAAGGAGAAGGTTTAGTTAGCCTCCTTGACTAAAGGTAGGTGTGGGTGTGCTCATGCTGATGTCATCCACATATAGGAGAATCAAAAATAATGATCCCTCTTTCTTTTGCATGTAAACATTTCATTCAAATATGCATCTATCAATTTTTTGTTACATGAGAAAGGAATCCATCTTGGAATACCATGCCCTTAGGGCTTGTTTGAACCCATAGAGAGATTTCCTCATTTGGAATACTAAGGATGAATCTTAAATGTACCCCTTAATTTGTTTCATGTAGATATCCTATTTCAGGTCACCATGGAGGAAGGCACTCTTCACATCCATGTAATGTACCTCCCACCTTTTTGAAGCTGCAACTGCTAATACTAGTCTAATGGAGTCCATTCTTCCTACTGGAGTGAATGTCTCATTGCAGTCCAATCCGTGGAATTGTGAGTATCCTTTTTCCACCAAATGAGCCTTTTACTTAGTTGTGTTTCCATCAGATGCTATCTTGGTCTTGTAGACCCATTTTCACTAGACTAATTTCCTCCCAGGAGGCAAGTTGACAAGCTCCCAAGTTTTGTTGTCTTGTAGAGAATCAAATTCCTCATCCATAGATGCTTTCCATATTGGATCATGGCAAGCCTCTTTGAATGTTTGAGGATCTGATCCCATCATTATGAAACAACTCTCAGGGAGAAGTGGATATGTATGGGATAGTGCAATATGCGACCTCGTTCTTCTTCTAACATATGGATTCCCTGCAACATCCCCAACTGCGTTAATGAGATTTTGGGCCCATTTAGGATTCTGAGTTGGAATAGATGTTGGATATATATCTATATCCTCTTGAGTTTTAATATCAATATCAAGGTCATGATGATATTCTTCCTCATATTCTGAATTTGAAACATTAGACAATAAATATGTATCTACAAATGGAAATAAAGGAGATTTTATACCTTTATCTGCTTCAAATGATAGTTGAGATTGTACTGGATCTGAGTATGGCATGAAGTGTGAGAATGCATATGCTTTGTAGGCATGGATTTCAATACCTTTCACTATAACCTTCCCAGTTTAGATATATGAGATATCTACTGAGTTAGAACCAAATACCACTCACTTTGGTGAGCCAATATGTAGTCATCTAATATACAGATAACAAATTTGTTGCAAGAGAGGTCAGATAGAGTACATTTTTCAAATCTTCCTATTGCATTTTAATAGAACGCCTCCCTACATATGGGATATGTGAGTCATCTCCCATATGAATGCTAGGTCCTCCTAAGATATCCAGAGAGGTGAAGGATTATTTAGAAGAAACCATGTGGTTGAATGCTCTTGAATCGATTAGATAAGCCTTTGACCAAGAGAAGATTTCTTTCAAGGAATGGAAGCTCTCATGTTCTTATGTCTATTGTCCAGCTTCAAACATCTTTGTGCTTTTTGGAAGTTCAATATTGTTCTATTCAAGGATCTTTGACAATTGATCAATGGTTTTATTTATGAACTAGCTCTCTAGATGAAATCCTCTCATACAATAGGAACACTTAGCTTTCTCAAATTTCTTTTTCTTCTTGGAACCTAAGGCTCCATCAAAAGCCTTATGCTTGTCCTTTGAGTTTTATTAGCATTTTTATTCTCCTTTAATTTTTTATTCCCTTTAGCTCACACTTTCCCAGAGTCTCTAGCTAACAGGGCCCAATTCTTGGAGGCATTGAGCACTCCCATCTGAATCAATATGTCTTGCTCTTGGATCAATGACTCTGTCAATGCATCTAGGGAAGGAATTTTCCAATTTGGGATGGATAATATTCCAGAGTGGAATGTGGATACAAAGAATGAGAATTATGAGCCAATATTTCTTAGAATTGATAGTACAAGTTTTTCATCCTTCCTCTCTATCCTGCATTACTTGCATTGCAATACTGGTGCTTTGTATTTTGAGAATAACTGTTGAAGTTTCTCAAAGTTTCTAGGTTGGAATGCAATGAGATCATTCTCCATAATATGGCCTCTAATCCCATCTTATTTTCTGAACAAATATTCAAGCTTTTACCATACTTCCTTTGGAGTTCTGAACCACTCAAGGTGGAACATCAGATCCATGTATATGTGGATGCACATGAAGACAAATGCTTCCTCTAGCCTATTCATAAACTTGGATTTCGCAACATACTAGTGGGGCTCGAATTCTCTTCCCATTGTCATCTTAAATAGATTTTTGTTGCCCAAGTCTATCTTCATATCTTCCCTCTAATCAATGTAATTTAAGGGTGTAAGGATTCTAGGTGAGAGAGGAGCCGAATTCTCCATTTCATTGTATCTTGATCAAGAATATCTTCAAGACCTACGTAGGTACCTACAAAATCACTGCAAAATAAACTTCAATTCGCAAAAAAATTTCATTTCAAACCTTTCCACCTCGACATGTGCATTTTTCAGAGTCCGTCATACCTGGATAGACTTCTCTAGACAAAATATAGAGGGAGCAATGCTATGATTTCAAGAATTATGTGGAAACTGAATTGTTTCTGGTGCAAGCATTGAGATCTCAGAGGTTTTTTGTTTGCATAAGCATAGGCTCTTATACCATGTTAAATTTCATGAACCATAGATATGCAAGCCAAAATGAGAGCTATATGAAAATAAGTATGCAGTGGAATTATCAAATCAATGTAAACTAAACAATGGATTCATGATAGAAATTTCACACAAATCGGACAAGTATTTCTCTGATTATCATAACATTAATCTTCATTAGTTAATCAGTAATACAATGTTAATACAATAAATAGAATTTGAATACTGTGGATAGGATTCAAATATACCATCTCTAACTGATTGTTTAACTCACTTAGTGTGGAAAAAATCATAGCTAGGTCTCACTAAAAAATCATATCTAGATCTCACTAGTATAACTCCAGATGATTAAATCAGTATACAATCGGTTAAGTGATGAGGTAGGTGGATAAAAGGAACCACGCTCCCCGCATGCATGCAAAACTAGCACTATCGTAACTTATTGTGATTTAACTAATAGTAATTGCATCATAACTCACCATAATTGCTTACCTACCAAGGTCTACTAAAGGATACTATTGGTGGAACTTAGATTTGGCTCCTAAAATGTCACTAAAATGTAGGGATTGGTCCCTGGGGCGCATAAAATCATGCATGAAAATGTAGTAAGTGACATATAACCCCTAGGGGTGTCCCCCATAAGTGATAATGACTTCCTAAGTTAGGAAAAATCACAAAATAGACTATGTTGGATAAAGGAGGATTGAATAATCCTAACAAAGACATGGTGTTCATTTGAGTGACATGTCCTTTTTTAAGGGACGATTTTCCCCATGTGGATTTTCCTCTTTCTTCAGTTTTTTGGGAAGATAAATTGTAAATTATGACCATATCCTTGTTTTCAGCCCTATATATTTTTTATTTTTTTCAGGTATTCAACTATAAAGTCAGTCTTAAGGGTGGGTGTTAGAACATTAAAAACCCACTCCATACTTAAGATATAATTAATTAATCATTTTGATTAATTTCCTATGTAATATACTATTTAGTTGTCCTCCATACACCACCAATTGGTCAACACTTTCCATAAATACCCCAAAAGCACCTTATACGAATTATGGATAATATTTTTCCAACTTTATTGACTTCCAAGATTAGTATATGTTCCTTCCTATTCTTTTATTTCTTTAAACTTATTTTCCATCTTTTAAGTGGATAAGGTAAAGCTAGTTAACTAGGCAACTACTCTCTTTTTTGGAAAACCCACACTCCGTCTCTTTATCTATAGGTTCCATGGCTAGTAATATTTTCTATCACGCATAATCACGTTCTCATGATTTATCCAATTCGTGAGCCCTTGGACTGATTTGGAAAGTGCTTTAGTCACCTATGGGGGTTTTTCATATTTAGTAAGACTACTTTATGAGCTAGCATGAGTTGTCTCCTTAGCAACTCAATTTTTCCTCTCAAGGATGTATTATTTATGTACACTATTGTTGACTAATAATACATGGATTATTATCCCATTATTCTTCACGTCTCTTGTATTTAGTCTCATGATTCCTCTCTCTATTTTTCCTATGCAACTCGAAAAGAAATATCTTTGGAGCTAGATCCACCTACTAAATTTCTATAGTAACTTCCAAACTTATGTAAAGTTTAAATATCAACAACAATACAACATTCCAATATTTCTCCTTTGAACTTACTCAAACTTATATTCCTCTAGGACCATTGCTAATTAAAGAGAATGATTAACTATGACTTTGCAACTTCAAAAATTGTCATACATTGATTTTGATTATGTTTGGTAGTTTGAAAACTTTATCCACGTTGAATTTGATTTGGTTTGACTACTCAACAACATTTCTAAATAGAATTCAAACAAGTAATCTGATAAAAAATAGCTTGAAGACACATGTTCTACACAATTTCCAATTTAACACATCCCTAGTAAGTTTGTTGTCTCCAAATACATGGAGACTACCCATATTCTTTTCAATTACAATCATAAACAGGTTAGCAAAAATGTTAGCTCAACTTATTTATTTGTTCCATTTTTAATCACCAAAGTAAAAGCAATGATATTAGAAGATTTAAAGAATAAGAAATCCCTGCCACACATCTTATTTATTTAATTTATTTGTTCCATTTCCAATTATCAAAGAAAAAGAAATGATACGAGAAGATTTAAAGGATAATCAATCCCTGCGACATATCTTTCATGAATATCCTATGAGGCACCACCAAAGAATCCCCATGGGAATGATTCTTATATCACCATTGAACTAGTTTGTTGTTGTGGCATCTCCTTGTCAAAATGGAAATAGATTCTATAGAATATTTTCTATGGTGGAAGTGAAACATGTTAGAATATTATCTCGTTCGTGGAACGTCATATTGCCCTATGGAAATATGTATATCTCCTAAGTGTCAACTAGTTGGTATATTTGGACCAGTCACCTTCTTTGCGTTTATGAAATTTAAAAATGTTTGCATACAAAACAAAGTATAAACACGTTTTATTAAAATCTTTTTAACATAATATTTTCCCAAATAATATTATCTTTAAAAGTCCTTTGTGAAAGATCTTTTATTAAAAAGGTATATTGTGTTATGACAAATATGGCTTTATGAAAGATATTTTAAAAATATATAATGGAGTGATAAGACCTCATATAGACCCATGTAGTTATATTATTTCCTAGATCTTTGTACTTTTATGTTTTGTATGCTAATGGGTAAAATGATGAATACATTGTTTGGGAAATTGCAATGTTTCTTCTTCAACCATGTTTAATATTAATAGACCATGGCCACTTTTAGGTAGAGTGGTTTGAAACCATTTTTTCTTTGTTTTCCAATATGTTTGGTAATAGAGTATATTCTTTTGAGAGTTCTTCCATGGATTCATTGGATACATTTATTAAAAAAATGGAAAAAAATTTAGCATCCTATACAAAACTAATCCTCATTAAGAACAAAAGGGAATCATTTTGAAAAAGTGGTAGAAGAATATTAATTAAGTTAAAAATATTGCCAAAGAATTAATTCTAAAGAAGATCGGGTTGTGATAAAAATTATATGTGCCAATTTGAAGTGCACAAAGTCTATATGAAAATATTGATGGATGGGCATGAATGCTTATATTGGTGATTTTCTACTACCTTGGCCAATGATCATGTTTGGTGCACTAGTTCCTAATGAAGGGGTCCTTACTTTCATATAAGGAGAAAGAGCCATTTGTGTTCTCAAGGTGGGTACCAAGTTCAAACATCTCTTCGTAACAGTTTATGCAACCCACATTTTGTTGAGTGATTTTGTCAAACATATTGCATGCATGTTATGTGCAACTACATTTTGTATTTTAGTCATTATGAGTCAAGCTAATTGAGAAGCTAAAATAAATATATATAAATGTGATCAAGATGCAATGTGCTTCTCCTATGCATGCATAAATTTGTTTTTTGCAAACACATGTTCTATGTTATTATTTGTTAGAGAGCATAGTAACTTTTTTAATGGAATCAATGAACTCTGATCGAATGAATATGGATCCAAAATAAATGTAACTGGATTCAAATTTCATAGAGGTCGTGATCTTTTAATGGATTCTTGTACTTCCTAAATATGTAATTTAGAGATAACATATAGAATAGAACTTCATATCATGAACTCGACATAGTCAAGAAAAAAACATCTTCATAATAGAGGATGTATGTTTTTCTCTTGAATATTTCGAGTTGTATTTTTTGTTATATGTATATTTTTGTAATTTTTTTCTTACTTTTCCAACCTACAAGATTGTCTTTTAGGAATATTCTTCCCTTGGAAGGAGAGATAGTGGGCATTTTAAAGTTACCTTATCAGGAATTCAATGGTTTAATTTGTTTAGTTATAAGTAAAAGGGAGATAGTTGTGCAGTATTTTTGGATGTTATATTTTAATAAAAATACCATAAATATGCAAGAAACAACAAGTATGTCATTACCTCCCATAACAAATTGTAGATAGAATATATAGATACTAGCGGCAGTTGGAGCTTCAAATTGGACAATTTCTATTGCATTAGAATATGTATATTTTCTTTGTTTCTCATTGTTTTGTGCCCTTTCAATTTAAGTAATTTTATTTACTTACAAACCTATTATTTTTACATTAACGTTTCTCTTTCTTTCTCGTAGAAAACATACCAAGGAAAACAACTTCATGATTTACTATACAAAGTGAATCTTAAACGCCTTGATGAACATAATTAGTGTAAGTTTATTTTCAATCCATTTCTCACTAATTTCTCATTCGGGATTCTATTTAAGGGTGGTAGATCAATGGAGAATTACTTTCCTTATAGGAAGGAGGTTGGTTTAATTCCTCTATTCCCTATCTACATTAAAAAATGACTAATTAGATGACCAGTTAATAACAATCAATGACTAAATACATGACCAATTAACAACAATTAATGACTAAAGAAATGACTTGTTAATAACAATCAATGACTAAATGTACTACCAATCAATGCTAATTAATGACCAAATAAATGACGAAATAATGACAATTAATGACCAAATAGCGATAATTAATGACCAAATAATGACAATTAATGACCAAATAATGACAATTAATGACCAAATAGTAACAATTAATTACCAAATACATGACTAAATATATGGCCAACACATGAAGCAATTCAAGAAATTTATCACCAAGTGATAAATGACCAATTTAGTTGGGTGATGAATATGAATTTATGAATAGTGGTAATGTGACCAAATTTAGTCATTTATCACACTTTTTAGTCATTTTTTGATTCACTTATCACCCATTTTTACTATTGTAAGCTAATGAATTGATGCCAATATTTTAGTCCTTTGGGTTCTCATTTGTTTACCATTGAAAGCAGTTGTTTTCATTCTATAAGGGTTGTTTTCTAGGATAAATACCCTCGAGCAATAATACACTGGATTTCATAAGTGGCTAAACCCCTTAGAATTCATAAGAGGTCCACACCATTTACATCCATGATACACTTTTGCTACGAAACCATTGGTGTTATGGTATACAAATAACATTAATGTTTAATATCAATACAGTTGTATCAAATTAAATATGCCAAAAATTATTGCTAAGAATATAAAAAATTAATCAAACAACATATTTACCAGAGAAAACTCCCAATCCTGAATAATCATGTGTGGTGTACGTACATATTCCATACAACGTAAAAATCACATTTGTTAAGATGGGTCTTGATACATCATATACATGCATACCTTCCCATAATTCCTTCAATTTATCGATCACTAATTGTAGGTAAACACCCATATTCTTCACTTGTATTCTACTAGAAACTATAATAGCCAACATAGTATATTCATTCTTCACGGAAAACCATGGGGGGTATTGTTATTAATTAATTCCACAGGACAAAAAAAAATTTGGTGTTTTGTAGGGAATATGGGTTGATTCCATCCATGACTATGATCAATAAAAGGTTGTGTACTTCATCCTTGAATTTATTGGTCCATGTATCCTCTATATGTTTCATGGATATTGAATTTGCTTGGAATTTAATAACGCATAACTCACTTTGGTATAAAGCATGTCATCCCTATAGCATAGGTAATTATTTTCGATGAAAGAGCCTTTGGATCCTTGGGATTATAGGCATGTTCCTTAATATATTATGAGAAGGACCATGTGCTTTATCCTTGTTTCTTGATTTATGGTACCTTTTATTCCCACATTTTAAACATATACGCTTGTCTTCATATCTATCTCTAGATACAATGTTGGGCAAGTGGGCAGACCCGGGTTAACGCTTTATACGTCGCACCAACAAAAGACCCACTGTGTTGGCCCTTTCGGCAACAACCTGCGCACAGGTTGCAGTCTCACTCGAAACAGCAATGGGGTGCCGCAGAATCAGGTTTCTGCATGCAGAGAGGGGTATTACTGTACCTTATCCTTTCTAAATAATTACCAATCAACTTCTTATTAACTTATCATTCATTCACATATAACTCGCAGCATAATAAACCAATCAAACTTGCATTTCCCACTACAGGGAGTTCACAGCGAAGCTTAGTATTAACAGAGATCTTATGTTAACATATATTTTCAGTTTAATGCATGAAACAACAGAAACAGAAACACACAACAAAACCACAACACCAAATATAACGTGGTTCACCCCCAGTGTAGGGGCTACGTCCACAAACTGCATTTTATTCCTCTTTCCTCAAAACCACAGTTTATCTGCGCACTCAGCTGCAGATTCCTTCAGCTCCTAACAGCCGCGCACACAGCAGTAGGCTTCTACGCACACAGCTGCAGACCTTCCTTTCTTTCTTTCTTACAAAAACCCTCTGCGCACACAGCTGCAGAGGTCGTCCACGCACACAGCTGGGACTTGTCCTTTCCTTACAAAATCCAACCTTACTTCACCTTATCTTTCTTACATCAAAAAGCCTAACTTATCCATTTTCCATAAGCGCTTATTTATACTCCGCAGCTTTACAAAAACCATGGTCTTAAACAATGGGCACCCACAAAACCCTAAACCCTGAATTTAAACCATGGGTTTATTACAAAAAGAGAGGGTTTTGACTTACCCTGAAACGCCTAAGACTATTTTGACCCAATGCTCCGCTTAGAAATTAACCGCGGAGTTACCCCCTATGGAGTATGCGCCCCAACAGGCCCCTAAGACTCACTAGTGGCCCGTCCCGGGACACTCTGCAGCTTCCCTGCTTGCTTAACTTCGCTGGGGAGACATATTATACTGCTTAATGAAGCTCTCCATGCTGCTGCCGACTGCATACTTCTGTCCTTTGCAGCAGGTTTACTGAAGACAGGCATCGCGACCACCTGCATCAACATCCGGCTCTCGGATGGCCTACACTTGACCATCCACGACTTTGGGGTCCCCTGGAATTGCGTGTCACGCCATATGGGGAGCCTACTTGGCGTAGTTCCGCGACACCAACAGTCAGCGCAGGGGGATTTCCCAGAGTCATTCTGCGAGGCCTCACGCCCTTGGCTGCTCTATGTTAGAGCAGACTCCTGGCTGTCTGTGCAAATTTAGAGCAAACTCATGCCTGTCCTTGTACTTCGTCAAACAGAACTGTGTAAATGGCATAGTGAGAAGGTGTTGCAGACCTCTATCCCTTACGTCCCGTACCAACGTCTGGACCTTACTGCCATTCGACATAGTTCAGGCAGGAATGTCACAGATGTGCTCCAGATAGAAATTACAAATCGAAATAGCCTCTTATAAAATCCTAATGTGGGGAGTGGTATCATGGTTTAATCATGATACTAAATCTGGCGACGTTCCGGGAATCTGCTCCTCAGGGCACCGGATTTTCCCCAAAATCTCATGATGATCAGTAATGAGAGCAACGCTCGTGCTAGCGCCGCCAACTTGCGGTATGTCCCATCCGCCATAGTTGCGCCACACCCTGAGACTTCGACACAACCTGACCCTGTGACCGACGACCAGCTTGGTACTTCGCATGCTGTGGACAGAACAGACTACATAGCGCAATAAGCATGTTACTTATTTAATTGGATCTCTCCCCTGTTCTGAACACCTGGCCTGTCTATGTACTTTTTTAAACGGCTCCTGTTTATCATAGAGGGAAAAAACTCACCATTTAACTTGGCTAATTGAACTGCGCCCCCATCAGTAACTCTCTGTACTACATACGGTCCTTTCCAATGTGTTTTAAACTTGCCGGGGAACTTCATGAATCTGCTGTCATAAAGGAGCACAAGATCACCCTGTTGGAAATGTTTTCTCTTGATGTGCCTGTCGTGCCACGCTTTTTCTCGAGCTTTCTGCACCTGTTGCTGGAAGCCTGCGACAAGTCTATCCTCCTCAAGTTGTACTATCTGCTGCAGCCTTTCTGTGATTATGACAGGGTCATCCATCTTGGTGAAAGCAGAGATCCGGAGGCTAGGAACAATATATTCCATGGGCATGACAGCTTCTTGTCCATACACTAGTCTAAAGGGTGTATGGCCTGTCAATTTCTTGCAAGTAGTTCTGTAAGCCCATAGTACCGCTGGAATTCGAAGATCCCAATCATTCCTGTTAGCGTTACAAACCTTTTTCAATGCCTGCTCAAGGATTTTGTTAAAAGCTTCGACAGTCCCATTTGCTTGTGGGTGATATGCAGTACTTTTTTGATGATAAACTTGAAATTCTTCGGTCAAAACTTCAATAGTCTTGTTCAGGAAATGCGACCCTTGATCACTCATAAGAGCTTTCGGACACCCAAATCTGGATAAGATGTTGTCGAAGATAAAATTCGCAGCAATAGCAGCGCTGCAGGTCTTGACAGGTTGAGCCTCGGCCCATCGGGTAAGATATTCAGTTGCGGTAATGATATAGCGAGCACCTGACTTTTTCGCAGGTGGGTTAATGGGACCAATAAAGTCAATGGCCCATTTGTCAAAGGCCTGTAATGTTATCTGTGGAGC
>LPNX010062472.1:3233-15878 GCA_001517045.1 Pseudotsuga menziesii
TCTGGGGCTCGAAATTGAGAAAAATTTTGACGAGATAATGGTCACTCAGTCCAAATACATATCAGACCTGTTATTCAAGTTTAACATGGTTGAATGTAAGGTTGCTCCATTCCCTTTCCTTTCAAGGATCAGCCTTGAAGAAGGAAAAAGCACACCGCCCGTGGACTGCATTATTTATCAACAGTTGATAGGTAGCTGGCTCTACTTGACTCATTATCGGCCTGATATCTGTTATGCCGTGAATGTTGTGTCAAGATACATGCATCAACCTCATGATCTGCATTGGAAGGCGGCCAATAGGATCCTCCAGTATATTTAGGGAACCAAGGCCTACGACATTCCCTATGCTACAGAATCTGAGCTAGAGCTGGTTGGTTACACAGATTCTGATTGGGCGGGTGATTCTATTGATCGAAAGTCTACTTCCAGATATGTCTTCATGTTTGGTGGTGGCCCCATTTGCTGGTCTAGCAAAAATCAGGCCGCCATAGCATTGTCTTCAGCAGAGGCCAAGTACCAAGAAGCAGTGAATGCTTGCATCCAAGCTGTTTGGTTGCAAGGCATTCTTTTAGAGTTTGATCTTGGTAGTACTTTGTCCACTGTCCTCTTTTGTGACAATCAAAGTGTTATTAAGATATCCACAGATCCAGTTACCAGGCAGAGGACCAAGCATGTATAGATACACATGCACTACATCAGAGAGTTAGTGCATGAGAGGACCATCATTCTACAATACTGCCCGACTAATGAGCAGATTGCAGACATCTTCACCAAGAGCTTTTCAAAAAATAAGTTCACTTACCTCCGTTCACTGTTGGGGGTGAGTTCATTAGGGTGATTAGACTACTTTCAGTGTTCATCTTGAGGGGGGGGGTTCGCACTGGGTTTTTCCTCTTTTCCTCACTTAGATTTATTTTTGAGCATTGTTTTGAGTTACATTATTGTACAAGGTGACCTATGGCCTTTGTTGCCAGGGCCCTAGCATTTCATTTACTTTATGTTTCTACTTCTCCTGAGTATAGCTTAAGGGGGGGTGTTGGAGACATTTACCCTCCATGCACACTTAATTTGGTCAATTTGACCTTGTTAAACCACTATCCTAAGTTTTATTGACTTAATTGGCATCAGAGGAGCACTATATGACATCAGCATGAGCCATGCCTACCTTCAGTCAAGGAGGCCAACTAAGCCCTCTCCTTCATTCAGGGAGGCTAACGGGAACACTTCGTGGGTGATCTAAGTGTCATAAATGCACCTAATTGCTAACTGATGGTTACAATCAGTTAAGCTAAGTGGTGAAGGTCCCTCCATTCATTATATTGATTATTTTATTAATATTTAATGAACTGGAGTCAACAGGGGCACCTCCAACCACCTCTGATGGCTAGTTTGACTTTAGTTAACCTCATCAGGGTTCATTGGAGTTAATGATGCGCTACCACTTGTTGGTTGGCATGCAGTGACATGTGTCTGAGCTACTTTCAGTTAGACTCAGTCATTTATTGCAATCCGACTTCAGTTAGGACTCAGTTGAGTCAATCAAGACTTGATCAGTTGGTTAACTAGTGTGTTTACTGTGGCTTACAGTCAGTTAAGCTACACCCATTCATTCAATTCGAATGACCTCCTTGGGAATTCGAATTGTCTTGGCATTCATGCATCTTGCATGATCATTGTATTGTATTATTCATTATTCATTTGATTATACAGAGCTGTTACTTCCATTGCAGCACCATTTTTGCCAATTTTATGCATAATTGTCTGAATTCTTTGTGAGACTGTGTTTTCAGTCCCTAGACCACTATGACAAATTAATATATCCCCTTCAAGGTATTCATGTATTGTAACTTCAATATTTTAGTTGATTTTTCAATCTCCTCATTTTTTGTGTTTGAATCTTCTAAAGATTCAAGAGCTTCAAATATGTGGTTACTTGATTTATGTACATCTTCTTGGATTTTCTAAGGATATGTGACACCTTGGGGTAGGTTAGCCTGCACATATTCTTTATTGACAACTTGGTGTAGGTTTTTCAGCTCTAATTCTTGCGGGGATTCATAAATTGAGAAGGTTGAATCTATGGATTCTTTGATAGCTTTTAGCAAATTTCTCACACTTATGGAAGGAGATGCATTTGAAATGGATTTTTTCATAATCCGGAGCTTGATGGTATCACCATCCATCCATAGTGATTTGCAAAGCCTCAGGAAGGCCTTTCTCTATATTCACTTCCACACAAATTTGAGCACATGTAAGTAGGTTCCTCTTCAGCTCTACCTGATCTATGTATTGATCAAGCTTGTCCCCAATAGCTTCGAGAGAGATTTCATTTTAGATACTAATGGGAGATAAGGCAACCTTATCCACACATGGATAAATGTGATCTCTTTCAGATTAAATTTAAGAGACCAAACAGATAAATACATCCATATGGAGCCCAGGGAATAAGGTCCATAGTGAAAAATAAGTTCTTGATCTTCCTTACAAGAAAATATTAAAGTAAAGAAACACCTCTCACAAGCAAAGGAATTTACCTGACCTTCAATTTTGGGGATCTAATACTCTTCTACTCATGACACCACAACTTGTGGGCTTGGCAACAACTCGGTAAAAAAATTTGACCAAAGCACAATCATATAGAAAAATGACTTTTTTCCTAGGTTCTGAAGAAGATAAATCCAACTGAGCTTACTACCTTCTTAAGTTTGCTGACACTATAGTCTATAAATTCCATTATGAGGCCAACTCCAAATCAACTGAACAAAACAAGCTATCGATGAAACCTACATGGGGAAAACTATTTCTTTGAGATAAACTAGCAACAAAACCTTGTTTTAGATGCACAATTACAAATTGGTTTAGGTCCAAGCACCATCAAAATCAAAGTTTCACTGAGCCTTTAGGCCGAAATTGTGTCCTCTACAATTTTATTTTAACTTGAGCTTTAAGTTGGGATTTTTATCATTTTTTAAACTTATAAATAGGGATTCCCTCTGTATTATTTGTATATGTTATAATTTTATCAGTACAATCAACTCGTTTATTTGGAGATGTTTTCCTCCATTATTTAAATTTGCAAGGGAAATCTATTGTTTTTTGTGTGTAGGTGCTCTTACCATTTCCTTGCTTGTGTCTATTTTTGTTTCTCTTTGTTTTTTTTTGTTACTTAAATACTTGCAGTAGTGGTTCCAATTTGGGTATACTTGAAAGACAGTAAGTTAGTATTAGAGCATCAACTATTTTTTACTCTTGTGAAAAAAAATGCCTAGGGGCATTGCAGAGTTGGATGAAAGCTTCGTCAAACTTGTAGAAGAAATGAGGAAATTATTGTTTTTATGAACTCTGGGAAAAAGGACCATGGACCCATACACAAATACCTCAATTCAAACAAAAAATCTCAAAAGCAAGTGGGTGATTTAAGCCATTGGGGAGTGATTAGTGACACCAACGAATTTGTTGACTAGAAAGAACTCTTACATACCCACTTTCAACCTTCAATACGAGATCTGACAATGACTTTGGAGATGAAGTGGAAGTGCACACATGACTGATTAAGAACATTTGCATGGGATATCCCATATCTAGGGTGAGAGATGGATCACTAACAAACCTTGGAGGGGACTTTGGTGAGTTTGCAAATGGATTAACCCAAAGAGTAGTATGTAATTGCAATGAAGCTTACAATGTTCAACTCATGGACTAATTGTAGGACATGACAACTAGAGAAGATACTAAGAAGTTCCAAAGTCTTGGTGCCAAAGGCCAAACTCTTTGTAGATTTGGTTTGAAGGATCTACATCTCAAATATAAGATCATAAATGTGGGCACATGTAAGAATATTTAAACTTAATTCTTTGGACAAAGCCATCATTGTAGTTAGAAATGTAGAGAGTAATGTTGATCCTATGAAAAACAATACTTGGCTATAGTAAAAAAGTTTACGCATACGATAAAAAGACCAAAGAAAAAAGAAAATATAAAATGCCACAACCTAAACATTAAACATTGTAGCTACTAGTAATCTAAAATCTTAATCCATTAATATTAAATATATATCATAATTACTCTTAACTCTAGTTTAATGGACATATCTACAACCCTGAAAACTTTTATGGATGAAGATATTTTCCACTATGAATCTGAAGTTCAATAAGATAATGTCTAAATTTGTCAAATAAAATTTCCAAAAATACTATGCTAAATATGTGTGAACTCCCATAAGGATAAAGGCTTCTACCAATGATAATAATAAAAAATTGAAAATATACCATGATGGAAAGGAAGAAAAAAATCAAAGACTTCAAAACTTTCCCATGTGTGAAAGAAGCCATGATGGAGAGGAAGAAGAACAACAAAGACTTCAAAACTTTCACATGTGCTAGAAGGACAAAAGATTCCACAAATATGGAAACAAAATAAAATTAAAAAATATACCATGATGGAGAGGAAGAAGGACAGATGCCGGCTTCACATATGATGGAAAAAGAATAAAATTTAAAAATATACCATGATGGAGAGGAAAAAGAAGGACAGAGGCTTATACATGTAGCATTTTTTTTTAAAGCGACACGACGATGGAGAGGAAGAAGAAGTAAATATTTTGATGGAAAACGTTCACCAGAAAATGGATGAGGGGATTATTCTTAAAATAAAAAAGGAAATTAGGTTTGACAGTGAACTGAATTTATATGTAAAAAAACCAACCTAATAAAAATACATGGATCGAAATTTGCATATTTCATATGCCCATAAGTTTCATGCTGACAATCTTGAACAATTGATTCGATTGAATTTATTGGCAACTGATACTCCGATTCAAGTCAGGGTTGATCCTTTCCAAGTCTCTAGGAAATTTTAGGAAATTTGAGTTTAAAAGTTCGAAGTATGGTATTAAAATAATATGTCATTCTATAGAAACAAGGAAACTGGTTATAATGTTTTTAGCCAATGATCTTTCAAGAGTTAAATTATAATATCTTTTAAGATTAGAACCATCTAAAACCAAACTACTGGCATGAGATTGTAATTATGACAAAATATGAAACTATATTAAAAGTTTTTTATTGAATTTATTGATAATGGGTTTATAAATGAGTCCAACAAGAAAAACGGGAAAGCAGAAGTCCCTGGATAGACTTGTTTTGCGATGAAAACTTCATCTTAATGAATAAAATAATGAACAACCGAGTCAGTAATTGTACAAAATTTGCCCCTGCTTTATAGACTTTCTTTGCAATAGAACTACACCTTAATGAATAAAATACTTTCTTTGCAATAGAACTACACCTTAATGAATGAAATAATGAACAGCCGGGTCAGTGACTCTGCAAAATTTGCAACGAAGTTTGCGTCATTAGTATTGTTGTTGTTGATAAGTTGTTCAATTGAGCATTTTTGATAAGCAAACCTGTTCTTCACACAAACCATTTTGGATTTCTTAATAAGTTGTGATTTCAAATATGGTAGCCATGTAATCCGAGAACATAATGCAATTGCCAAGCTGAGTATGGGATTTCTTGATAAGTTGTTTAGACTACAATTCAGATTTCAAATATGGTAGCCATGCAATCCAATAACATAATGCAATTGCCAAGGCGATGGGCTTTCTTGATTCCCACCTTTTCTATCATTTATTGTCGATTTTAGTCTGGATATTCATTCACTTGTCGGTAGACCATCTATACAGAGATGTTATAAAGCATTTAAACTAACCTTACATCATAACAAAAATAACTTATACAACAAGCATAACAACAATGGTTAACTTAGAAACATAAAGCTTCTAAAAATCAGTATAAAATCAGACTGATTCATGTCTAAACAATGTATGTCGGCCCTTACTAACCACAATTTCAAAATGGTATAGCATGTCATATCATTTTTGTCCTTTCGGAGAAAATCCCACCATAGGGATTTGTACTTATGGTAGTCATGACCACTGTTAGGGAATTTGATTTAAGGATTCTTTACCGGCCATTCACTAAGTGTCCTGATTCTGTTGATGCAGTCGTACGGTTGATCTATCCTTCTCCTTGGATTCATATCATTAAGATTACGACTAAAGGTAGACACTTCGAACCATATGAGATTTAAATCATGGTATCGGTACATGAGAGCCTCACTTGCATATGCAACTTTCCTGATTCCTCTTTGGTACACTTGCTCAGGGACCATACAACTACTAGTGGGATATCTTTGGTTTTCTGGTACAAGATTGATCAAAGCATTTGATGACTGCAAATTTTCATCAAGGACTTCAGTACTTCTCAACTCCCACGTTGGTGTCCATTCTTGGAGATAGTCAATCCATTTGGTGTGATCTTCAATACTCCTTGTTGACGATCCTCCATTTTTCCATTATGTAATGATCATATTAACCTAACTGACCTACACACTATGGGCCCACTTGCTTCCGCCTCAATTGGGTTTCCTGCTTGCTTGCTTTTGATACTCCTCGCTCCCCTGTTCTAAATCATTTTGTACCTGCATGAATATGTACATCATACTTATTTAACAACTATTCCCTGGTTAGAAAGTCAGGGATACTATTGTTTTCACCTGATAAATGCTCTACAGTATAAGAATAACAGGAAAATAATGCTGCCATCTAGCAAATTTTCCTTTAGCAGTGGCATTTTTTATTGGGTTGTTTAGGACGAACAATATACTAGAACTGTAAGGCATGATTACAAAGTCTTGGTTTATTAGATGGATTTGGAATTTTTTAATATAGTTTAGTGCAACAAGAATCTCTAGGTCTATTGTTGTGTAATTTTTCTGGGTATTATCCCAGACTCCTGACGTGAATTGCACTATTTCTTCTGTTTTCTGCCTTCCATCTCGAACTTACTTCAACACTCCTCCCCATCCAATATTAGAAGCATCACATTATATAACTTTGGTCACGTTGTCATCGATGATATAAAACACAGGGAGAGTTTTCCCTTTCTTCTTTATATTCTGGACTGCTCTGGTGTGTTCTGCAATCCATGGCCCTAGTTCTTCCTTGAGTCTTTTGTTGAGGAAAGGAGAGATAGTTCAAGAATCCTAATATTCTTTGCATCTGCCTTTTTCTTTGATTACATCTAGGAACATGTCAACAAACTCAATGGCATGTTATTGGAACTTGACAAGTCCTTTCTCAATCTTTAGATCAAGGAATTCTATCTCCATCTGGTATAGCTTCATTTTCTTGGTTGAACGTAGAGTAGCATAATTTGGTCATATTGGTTTTTTGTGTACGGAAATTTCGAACAAATTCATCTAATATTGGATCTATGTGTACGGAAATTTCGAACAAATTCATCTAATATTGGATCTATGGAAATGGACTAATTTTGAAAATTAATTTTAAAAAGCCACATTTTAATTATTAAAACACTATAAAATAAATACCTTTCAATTTTATACTTTGTAATTCAATTTAACAGGAATAAGAATAGGCCAAAGAAAATAAATATGCAAATATAATAGCAACACTAGATTTATTGGTTGCCAAAACCATGTGCCCAAAACCACTTACATCCTTGCTCATTCGGGAGTCAAAGTTAACCCTAACACAATTTAAATATTAATTAATTAATTCCAATGTAAAAAGTGGTAAATATTATTTACTTTCTTCTTAAAATAATTAATAACTATTAATAACTAAGAATAATTAATAACTATTAATAACTAGAGTTTTCTCTCTTATATTATGGCATTATCTTTTTGTTTTTTTAAAGCTTATAATTTAAGTTATAAAAAATATGTTTAAAAAATGATTTTTTTTAGTTTAAAATTTAATGGTTGATATTTAATATTTTATTAGAAATATTGTATATGTTTAATTATATATAAATGTAAATATTATATATAAGAAGTCTACTTCAGTATTTTATTCGTATTGGATTTTTTTGGTTAGGTATTTTTTCTATTCGTACTCGAATTATGCTACTATGAATGAAAGTACAAAACCATTATCGAAGATGGCTTTGATAAAATCCCTTAAATGCTTGTGGTGTTCTTCCAGGTCCTAGAGAAAATAAGAATATCAACAATATATATCATAAGTCAATCTAAATAGGGTTTAAGGGCTGCTTCCATGATATTTTGAAACTGTGAAGGCACATTTTTTAATCCAAATGGCATTACAGTCCATTCATAATGACCATTGGGAACCATGAATGTAGTCTTGAACTGATCTTCTTTTGCACCAATTTGCCAGAATCCACTTTTAAGATCAAATTTTGAAAAGACCTTACATCCTGCAACTTTATTTATAAGATATGATTTGTTGGTAGCGGATACCTGTTCCAGTTCAAGACATCATTCAAAGGTTTGTAGTTGATAACTAACCTTGGTGTTCCTCTTACTTGCTCTGCTCTGAATGCTTGTTGATGTAAAAGCCATAACGGGTCCAAGGGTTGTCAGAATGCTTAATCAATCATTTTCTTAACATATTAGCCATCTCATCCTCAGACATCTTTTGCATTTGCTTTGTTCATTGAGATGAAATTGCACTGTCCTGCTGGTACTTTAAAACTTTCCTTGAATGGTAAAGATATATCATGTTTTTTTCTGTGCCAAAATGCATTGGGTGTCTCTCCACATACATCTCTTTTAAATTCTTCTTCTACTTTTATCTTGATATCTTTCCATTTTTGTTGCAAAAATTGTTCTTCTATCCTGAGATTCTTCTTAAAAAGATTTGATCTCATTAATTTGTAGTTCTTTTGCATCTATTTGCTCTTGAATTCTCTTCTTCGTCCATGTGCTGGATCTTACATTGTGCACCATGCTTGATATTCTTGGCTTTGAGATTAGAGGGAGGAATAATGGATCTACTTCTGGATTGATTGTAATATATAATCCCTCTATTCCTGTGATTGATATAATTCCATGCGGCTCCAAGGCTAAAGGACAGGGGTTCCTGGTATGCATTCATTATTAAGCTTTGTCAGATAAAATTTCACATCAAGCCTATCTAGGCCTTTGAAATTTCAAATTTAATTTCTGCTAAAGAACCTACTACATGTATCATGTGTTGTGTTGGCTTCCAATGCCTAGCAGGGATTCTATCAATATTGATTATGTTGATGTCGAAACCATAATCTATTAATGTCGGAATGATATAATCCACACCATCTATCCTGATTTTTAAAGACACAATATATCTTTGATGTACCACTGGATTGACTCTGAATGCATCAATGTCGGATAGATTTTGTTGTGGAGTTCTCATCTCTTGGAATTTCTGTATTTCTTTGTCTTCTTCTTCATCTAAGTGTAACTGGATTCTGAACTTATTTCATCTTCAAAAGTTTCTTAATTTGCTACTGAAGCGTGCTCCAACGCTCCAACTTATCTAGTTTGGTTAACTGCTTTATTTCTTTCTTCAGGAGATTTTGTTCTCTTCTCAAACCATGCAACGTAATGGATATTTTCTTATCTGATTCTAACAATGGAACTGTATTTCTTTCAAAAGAAGGAAACACTGTTGCAAGCAAACTCCAATTTGTTGTTCCAGACTAGCCCTGCTTCTTTGATGTTTGGCTACTTGTTCTAGACTTCTAGTTATCTTGTTACTCCTTTCCTTTGACCAGAAAAGCATCTGCAAATGCTTTCTTCATTATTTGTTTGTTGGTCCTTCCTCCATTTCTTCAATCTGTTTCATCATTGTGGAGGCTTGATTAGCTGATCGGATCATGTTACATCTTGGGACTTTCTTTCTTGCTTCTCTCCATGCGTGGAATAATGAATAGTCTTCATCTTCTTGAAAAACTGCCTGGACCTCTTCACTTGAAGTGCTGCTTGTATAATCTTCTAGTTTTGGGGTTGAGCATGGGCAGTTATTTGGATCTTTACAATTACAATTATGAGCTTTTGTTTCTCTTAGGATTTATTCAAACTCTGTACTTTCTTCCGATGATGAACAACAAAGGAATTCATCAGAAGATGATTGCTCAGCGTTGTAGGCTCCTCCAAATGCTCTACTTTCAAGACACTGTTTTTTTATGTCCTTTCTTCTGGCAAAGAGCGCACTTGTAATTCCTTATCAGATCTTCATTTGATGGCTTCTGGTTTGGTCTTAATGTTGAAGATCCTGACTGGCATTTTGTGGGATTTGGGCACTTATTTGCGGAATATGTGAGAACTGGACATTTTCTTAAGAAGCATAGTCAGGGTGCTGGAAGACTTTATATCTAGAGGGTAGGTTTGTAGAAGGCATGAATGAATTATTTACAAGAGTCCTCTGCATTGGGAGAACTAGCTGGAACTTATTTTTTCTATCAACAAAGAACTTACCACGGTTGCTGCGAGTACTATGAGGTGGTTGGATAGTTTGTTTGCAGGAATCGCATTGAACAGAAGAGAAGACACCTTTAGCGAACCATGTGTAGACCTCAAGATGTTGGCAAGCAGGTTTAGAATGTGGGAGTGAAAGAGATCTAGGAGGAAACTATGTTACAACAGAAGATGAGGTTTCACATATATGGGAATTAAAAAGATAAACTTGCTGGGGATTTTTGGAGCGGTTATGACTCATTCAATAGGAAATCTAAGTTGTTCCCAAGTAATTTTCCGTGGTGCGATCGTTCCAGATCCTTTGTCAGCTACATAAGAAATATCAATTGGGTGTGGCTTATGCATGACAAACGGCGTGAGTGTATCAGTGAGTATCAGTGAATCTAAGACCCACTTTGTAATGTATGTTTAGGTTGAAGGAAACATATTTCATGTCATGACCGTGGGTAAAAGTTTGATTTCTAGAACCTCTTCTATAAGGGGATCATGGATGCTGACTTGGAAACTTGTGGCTATATCAATAAATTGAACCTCAGTGGACATGTTAGCCTGGTCTCTACCAATCAATGCTGCTTTAAACTGATTATTCCTAGAGTCTACCAGGACAAATAGGGCTTGAGCATTAATGCTAGGTCGATGCAGACCTTCAATTCCCATAAAAACTTTTCCTGGATGAACAAATCCAATATCATGATTTTTTCTTTTTTGGCTAGTTTTAGGAGATATTGTTTTATTTAACAAAGGCAATTTTGGCCAATGGAGCCAGTATTAGTAAAGACTCTGCTGACACCTTCATGGACATAAAAGGGTTGCAAGGATTTAAGTTTATACCATTTTGCATGTTTATATATTTGACTTGCAGGGATTTTAAGCATTTTTCACTTGACTTTGGCTTTTGGGTGTGTGCAAGGTCTCTTTTGACAAGTTAGATGCAATAGAAAGCTGGAAAAACATGCATCCCTCAACTTACAGGGATATTTTGAAACACATACACAATGAAACTTGTGATGAGTAAAAAAAATGAAATGTAGGAAACTGAATGTCATTTCCAAATATATAATTTTTTCTATTGAATATGTTCTTTACTATCTAAAGTTTGATCTTTTTAACATGCATTTTTTTAAATTTTTGGGACAAATGATAAGGTATGTAATATTGTGGGTGCAACCTTTGAGTTCCTAAATGACTGAATCAACTTACGAAAACTGTAGACATATATAGATAACAACTAGTTCTAGTGCACGGCTATTTTTCCAAAAAAAATATAAATTATTATTATTATTTTAATTATCTAAGTGATTGAACCTTAAAAATAGTACTCCAAGTGTAAGTGCAACCTTTGAAGGTCTTAATGCAATTATTTAGAATCGTTTTTTTTTAGCATGTAAAGGTAGGTGTCCTTTAGTGCACCATACCTTTTTTTTTCTTCAAAATGGTTGAGAAACAAATGAGTTATGGATGAAACACTAACAATGTATTTTTTGAGTTAAGGAGTCATGACACAAGAAAAATAATATATATATATATATTTGGAATCTGCAAAAAAAATGCTATCTCGGTCTAAAATCTCATAAAAAATATTATGTGCATTATGTGCATCATATGGTAACGAGGGGTAAAACACAAACATAGTGACAAAAATGGTGAGATGCCTAATAGCTATGGTTTACCATATTCCATACCACAGGTTTGGCTAACACGAAGCTAGTTCTGAAATAGGCACATATGAAGATTGATGACACCCAAACATGTGATAAGGATCAGTCTTAGTGGTAAGAAATGTGAATGCATTTCTTTTAAATTCAAAATTTCCTTTCCGGCTTATGTAGGTGCCATGAAAACCAAAACACGTACGCGTTTTGGTATAAATCAAATTTACCTTAGGGGTAAGGGGGGAAGGGGGGTTGGGAGAGAGAAATAGATAGAGATCAAGGTTTGGGGTAGGGGTTTAGGGCAGATTAGGGTAGTTAGCGGGAAGAAGGTGTATGGGATTGGAGTAGAGAGATATGGGGGGTGGTAAGTGGTAGGCGGAGGGAAATTAGGAGAGACGGAGAGTGAGAAGGGTAGGGGTAGGGGGAGTAGGAGAGATAGAGGGGTAGGGTTATGCGAAGTAGGAGAGAGAAAAACAGGGGAGGAGGGTGTGTTTTTTGGTAAGGAGATAAGGGGGGTTAGGGAGAGAGATGGTGATTTATGGGTAATCCGAATGATAGAGAGAGAGGGGAGAAGGTGTTGGGGTTTTGGGGGAGAGATACCGAGGTGGGGGTAAGGTGTAAGTGAAGGAGTAAGAGAGAGAAAGAGCGAGAGATGGGGCTAGTGAGGGTTAGGGGGGAGAAGGGGGAGAGAGACATATATGAGGAG